>QGMK01000958.1:0-14856 GCA_007825345.1 Lachnellula suecica
GAAAAGGGCATGGGCATGGCGTTTGGGATGCTCTCGATATCGATTGAGCTTGTATTTGACCTCAACTAGAAAACATAAGTGGTTCTGCTCTATTAGTTGATGTGCAGCAAAATGTCATACGAATCGTATGACAGAAATGTTCCACTAGAAATGAGACGTTCTCCCAAACAGCCATCAAAGAGATACGAGTTCCGGACTCCGGGACTTGACCCTTGTGTGGCACGAGAGTATATTGTGACTGCTGTGTAGATTTTGTTACCTGGCACGAAATTGGGAGCAGCGTTTGTCTTTGAGGTTCGAGCCGAAATCCAACGCCAAGATATTGGCAAGAATGTACGTTGGCACGTGATGGAGTACATTCCCTTCAAATCTGGCTTCGCGAACGGATTTCTGTCGGGTCTACTTGAAGGGAAGGAGAACGAGATAGCATCTCGTTATTGTGTTTGATAAAGAAAGGGTTAGAAAGTGAGGAGGAGTTGTGAGAATGCTGGTGTGCAAAATTGCCGGAATAGGCTGAGTGAGTGTGGTCGATGCGGACTGAGGGTTGGTAATTTAGGGCAGGGTTCTGTAGATAGAAAATGATTGGACATGAATATATATAATTGTCTTCAGTAATATATGTTCATAAAATCATAAGCTAAGATTTGGTCCCGTGTATGCCCATTACCAAGCCAATGCTCCTGAAACACCAAATCTACAACGCCAGATATCTATCTCACGAATCCCAAATCGGCCCAAAGGCAGGAACGCCTCTACTCTCCATCTCATAAACAAAGTGCTTCGTCAGCTCTTTATTACTCACACAGAATATAGCTTCTGCGCGCTCCTCCACATACAAGTTATACGCCAGACTAACCAAGTCTTTCCGTCCCACCTCATGCGTATCAATCACCACAGCCTGCGGATCGACCTCCAGAACCTTGTCACAGATGTCGTCTCCGAACGTCTGTCTCGGCTCCGGCGCACTCCACAGAACCCTGCATTTCGTGGCGGGGATATTCATCATCGTGCCTAGACAAGGCCCGATACCAGAACCCGTGGTAACGATGATGACTTTGCGGAATAGCTGCGCCATGCATAGAACGCCAACGGTAGGTATGCCGCGCGTGTAGTAGAATTTCTTGGGGTTGTTGATAGCTCTGCGCGTCCAGTCTCCCGCATTGGACACAATGAGCGAGCTACCCATACCCCCTTTCTCGGGAATGCAGGCGAAGGAGTGCCATTCTTTCAGCGGCGCGTCTGCTATGCGGTATACGACGCAGTTTGAGACTTTCTCGTTCAGATGAAGACGGATAGCGTGCACGCCGACGCCGAGACGCTCAGGTTGGATCTTGAGGCGCCGGAGACGCATCCACGGGAGCGCTACGTGAAAGCAAGAGGCTAGAAGAAGCCAAAAGGCGGGGAGCTTGGTGAGGACTGCTCCTGGTGAGGTGGGACCTGCTTGGTGGCCAAGGGCGCGGGTGAAGAGCCAGAGTTCTGGCAAGAAAAGACCAAGAACTATCCAGCCTCCAAAACGATGAACTACCTCAAAGGTGTTGTGTCTTCGGGCACGAATTCCGGGGTAGGCTGTTATTAGGATGGCCCAGAGAATGCAAACAACTGTAAAAGTGCACATCATGATCAGAGGATCTGCTATTCGTATGGTGATGAATTCCCAGGCCAGGATGTATGATAGCAGGGAAAACCATAGCACGGAGCAGATTGCCGCTCCGCTGTGGAGTCCTCCATATTCGTACATCTTTGCGAATGATTTTCTGAGTCGAAGCGGTGCTGCAAAAGGAACGAACCAGCAGAGCCTAAAGAGAAGATTGATGATATAATCTTGGCGAATCAAGACTGCCACAAACAGATTGAGACCAAACGCAGTTGATATATCAACCAGAAGGGGCGAGTATTTCGACCGCCGCTTCATGGTAATAATGCGATGCCCTTGCCATATATTGATGATGAAGACGGCTAGAAATATGCGACGATATACGCCAAACACTGTGTATCTTGCGAATCGAAGGAATGTTCCTCTTGGAGGAAGAGAAAGCTTCGCAGCCATTGAGTTTGCCGGTTGGGTATCTGAAGAGGCCTTCGTATCTGAGTATCCCGGGTCTTGCAGAAAGGGCTCGAACTCGCTCGGCTCCTCCATCTTATATAATGGCCCCATTTCCAGTTCTCTGTCTGCCATCGTGCCCATTGCTGCGATGTTCCTGCCCCCGTGCTCTCAATTTGTGCCCTCACCTCCTCAGCCGAGAATTTGTGCCCTGATCGGTTGACTCGTGCGTCCTCCGCGAGCGGTGCAAGAATTTGATACGAAATGCAGCGAGGATAAGACTGTTGATTCGAATATATTCCTCGATCGATTGGTATTCGAGGCTTGACGGATGACCTTCTCCTGCCATTACCGGCTCCCAATTCTCTCCAACATCTTCCAATCAATATCCACCAGGCCGTCCCGTGTCCATTTTTGTACCAAGAAGGTGTGGGCGTATTGCAGCAGAGAACGAAAAACAGCGAAAGACTGCAACAGAGCGAAAGAGATGTGAAAGAGCGACGAGCTGACTTACGTTAGCTTTTGTCATGATGGTGGCCCCGCTGGATCCCCCTTGAGGAAAAGAAAGGTGCAGGTCTCAGCTGGCGCCAACATCCATTTCAGGCCTCGATCTCGTGTTTTCTGCAAGGTGGGTGGACCATGCTCAGCCGCACACGGGAACTTGAACCTTCTTTCGGATTTAGGGCGATAAATCTGACCCGTTGTGCTGACATTTATTCAAGGGACTGTTAAGTGCTGGAAAAAAATAAGGAGGTTTGAACTTGGATCTCGGCGATCGTGCCTCAAGGTGGCCGGAGAATAGATATAGCGCCAGCAGCCCATCAAAGTATTGACTGCATGCTCGCTCTACAAATTACAGATTGTTTTCTTCCACATTGTCATCGCATCCAATGGGTGGAAGTGTCACATATAAGGGCACCAAGTTGGAGTCGGAAGTCAAGTGACGGCGTACGGCTCAAATGAGTAAGGACAATCGTCCTCGATTACCTCTCTACCTACGCTCCCTACGGTCGGGTAGAAAATACTCGTAAAATATTCGTGTACCCTCTCTCCTCTCTGAGTGTCTCCAAACTTCTCTACGCATCGTGTCTGCAAAGGCCAGAATATTTTCCTGGCGATTCGAGATTAAAACTCCAGACAAAGCGCAAATGCCGCCTCAACGACTCTTACCGCCGGCAATACGGCTTTTGGAACTCTATACGACACCACTCTCTGGATGCAGTGCACGAGTTAGAATTGCCGCTCACCTAAAACACCTGTCTTTAGAGTATCGCGAAATCTCCATCAACACCTCTCAATAGGCAACACCTTCATACAAGGCCATTAACCCAAACGCAAGTGTGCCCTCACTGGTCATTCATCACGAAAAGTCAAAAAAAGAGCCGGATCCCAAGAGTTTCACGATAACACAATCCTCAGCTATTCTCGACTTCCTCGAGGCACGCTTCCCCAACCCGCCGCTCCTGCCAAGCGCTGCGAGCTTCAGGGAAAGATCTCGGGTTACGGAACTCGTGAACTTGGTAGCATGTGATATACAGCCTCCGCAAAACAGCCGCGTGCGGAAGAAGATTGAAGAGATGTTTGGGGGCGATGGAAAGGCCTGGGCCAGATATGTCTATGACCGGGGATTCGGAGTTTATGAAAAGTTGCTTGAGAAGACGAGAAAAGAACGTTTGGGAGAGGAGGCAAAGCAGAGTGCGCTCTTCAGCGTCGGGGCAAGCGTCTCTCTCGCAGATATATACTTAGTCCCAGCCGCGCAGGTATGTTGGACAGGTTCTTTCCGAAGTAGATTCTGGAGCCAGACATACCCCTCTTCTACAGCAACGCGCTCCCGCATACACCCGCTCGTTCCACAAAACAACACTAATCCGAAATTTCCGTGGCAGGGTGCGTTAAGGGTGGGCCTAGCTCTGGAGAATTGGCCATTATTGAAGGGTGTTGTGGCCGAATGTTGGAAACTTGAGGCATTTCGAAAAGGTGGTCTGGGAGGGCATGGAAATCTTCTACCATAAGTAAGTACTATTGACTGCTCCCAAAATTATGACCTCTTTCACAATACTGGGGGCACTCCAAAAATATTTCCTCCTATTGTCGTCTGGCGCGAAAAGAATCGGCGTCACGAATTGACGAACCCCTCATTCAAGAAAGTTGTCTACGTTTCATCTAAGAGTGGAAAATACCTTTGAGTGTATGTGTTCAGTTCGTCCTTCAAGGGTCAACCCAACTCCCATTGCCAAGGCAATATGCATGCCGATCTTTTATTGGAGATTTTCCGTCCGATCAATTCGCGGATAATATATTTCTCCACTGGCTCAAGGCACTCCCATCATGTATTTTACTTGTTGATTTTCGGAGCCCCATCTTCCGGGATCTCCCCGCACGTTGCCTAAGTATGGAGATCGAGTTATATTGTTTACCCTAGAACTACGGAATATCGGCAAGAATAAACCTCTTCCGTGTACCTGAAATTTCATTAGTTTCCATATATACTTGAAGAGTGTGCATTTGTTTGGATTCGTTTTGTATTCAGGGCCCGCCAATAAGATCCTCTTTCGTTCTGCTTTTTTTTTTTGAATTTCAAAATTGCGAAGACAAATATGTCGTCCACGCTTTCTTCTATACTAGCATCTGCTCTACTCGTTTCAGGCTTTGCCGAAGCGGCATCTCTCAATAGCGGTCGTAGCAGTGGCCCTTATTTTGCCCGGGATAATGATTCGACTTGTGCGGCGACATCAAATTGGCCGGGGTGGTCAAAGGTCAAATATGCCTTCATATTGTGAGCTTGAAAATTATCTAGAGATGTGTCCAGGCTGATGCAATCGCAGTGGCGACTCATACACACAGACAGGTTTCGAGACGACTGGAACACAGCCAACTCCAACCAACCCCTTGGGCAATCCCACATATCCCGGATACACCTCTTCAAATGGCCCAAACTGGGTGGACTATCTGACTGTAGAATACAACGCTTCCAAGATTCTTACCTATAATCTTGCATATGGCGGCGCCACCATGAATTCTACTCTCGTCGCTCCGTACGAACCCACGGTATCGTCCATCGCAGACCAAGTCGTAAATGAATGGCTCCCAACTTACGCCTCCAAACCCTCAACTGCGCCATGGTCATCGGACAATACACTTTTTGCTATTTTCGACGGTATCAACGATATAGGAAATTCCTACTACAACGGTGTCGCGGCCACCACAACCCTCAACGCCCAGATATTCGCCAATTTCCACGATCTCGTGAACAAGCTCTACAACGCAGGCGCTCGCAACTTTGCCTTCCTCAACGTCCCGCCCGTTGATCGTTCCCCCGGGACATTGGTCTATAACGCCGACGCACAGGCAATGGAAAAGGCTGATATCGCGGCTTGGAGCACATCTCTCACCAACATGACGAAGACGCTAAAAAAAGAGAAGCCGGATGCGAATTTCTTTTATGTTGATGCCAATGCGCTTTTCACAGAGGTTCTGGATAAACCGTCGAGTTTCCCGCAGACCGCGCTTTACAAGAACACCACTGGATACTGTGTTGACTACGAAAAGTAAGTCACTCTTCGGCCCAGGTTTGGAAAACGGTAGGCTAACTTGAATCAGTGGCACTCCTGCCACTAATACTCTGACTCCCAGTTGTGGTATCCCTGTCAATGAATACTTTTGGCTGAATACCTTGCACCCAACATATCCAATGCATGAAGTTCTTGCTGAGGGTGTTGCGAAAGTCTTAAAAACTGGACCGAACATTTGCTAGTGGCTAGGGGAAAGGACTTTCGGAATTCATTGTATAAATTCGCCAGTATGTACATACAAAAGTCTTTGGTATACTAGAATCGCTGTGTACCAAAACAAGTGTCAACATGTGATATTCTTGCAACTTGAATACACCATGCTAAGCTTCCCGCCACATGTATATCAAAACTCTCGGATCCCGTGAGACGTTTTATTCAAACTTTATGACCTTGAATATCTAGGACACAGGTTTTATCTAATCGAACATCGGGTAAATAAAGAACCAATTCGTCTCACGATAGTCTGACTTCTCAAATACGCCCAAACGTTCTCGAGTAAGTATCACGTGATGCGTGCTAACTTAATTGTGCTGAAACTTTTAACCTTCATCTCCTGCTTTCCCTAACCATTACGCGCCTCCTTCACAACTCCGAGAGCTTGAATCGGACTTTTAAGGGATACAAATACTGGAATTGGACATCAAGGAAGGCCAGCCCGATATTTGGACCCTCCACATTTTGACTAATCCCGATGAAGAAATGGAATCCCGCGTCAAATAGCTTATCAGCAAGTTGTCCAACCAGGAGTCCACAATTATGAAGTATCATGGTTCCGACTGCGGCATGCCAACAGCTATCGCATCCATTTTGAAGGGTCAAGGACCTGGCCATTGACTTTTCCAAGAGCTTCACACTTTAAGAACGGTTTTATCCCACTGCTGCTCTCTTGACCCGATCGATACACCAAGTCCGGAGCCTTTGCTATATCATCCCCTCTACCCCTCCTTCACTAACTCTATGCATCCGCAACTTTGCTAATACGCAGGAGCTGCAACATCCATCAATCTCAATCAACAGCACAATCACAATGGCTCTCGACAGACTCAAGTCCGTTGCCCAGCACATCAGCGGCACTACCCCTCCACCCCACCCATTCGACCCCCTCTCCAATGCTGAGATCGAGGCAGCAGTCCAGATCATTAGCAGCGAGTATGGCAAGCTTCATTTCAATGCCGTGACGCTTCGAGAGCCTGCAAAGAAGGAGATGCTGAAATGGCTGGAGGATTCTACAAATGTCCCAAGGCCAATCAGAGTGGCCGATGTCGTGGTAATTGCACCAGGTGGGAAAGTCTTTGATGGACTGGTGGACTTGAAGGAGGGCAAGATCATCAAGTGGGAGGCTTTAGACGGTGTGCAGCCTCTGGTAAGATTTTTGGCTAATATTTGAAGTCTTTCTCTAACTGGAAATAGATCACAATGGAAGATCTTCAAACTGTTGAGCACGTTGTTCGAAAAGACCCGAAGGTCATTGAGCAATGTGTGATCAGTGGTATTCCAAAAGAAGATATGCACAAGGTCTACTGCGATCGTATGTTCCCTCGGCTCCGCACTGTCATTCTTTTGCTAATATTTGGTCAGCTTGGACAATAGGCTATGATCACAGATTCGGAAACAACGTTCGGCTTCAACAAGCACTTATGTACTACAGACCGCATATGGACGATAGCCAATATTCGTTCCCTCTCGACTTCTGCCCCATCTTCGACGCAGACAAGCAAGAAATTGTCCATATCGATATTCCAGATATCCGCAGACCTGTCAACCAAGCAAAGCCCAATAACTACCACCCAGTCTCCATTGAGAAGGAAGGAGGATACAGAAAGGACATCAAGCCCATAAACATCACCCAGCCTGATGGAGTCTCATTCAAGGTCGAGGGACGAGTCATTGATTGGCAAAACTGGAAGGTCCACGTTGGTTTCAACTACAAGGAGGGAATTGTTCTCAACAACATCACATATAACGACAAGGGAAATGTTCGACCCATCTTCTACAGACTATCGCTGGCAGAGATGGTTGTTCCTTACGGAAACCCAGAGCATCCCCATCAGAGAAAGCATGCTTTCGATCTTGGCGAATACGGTGGCGGGTACATGACCAACAGTCTTTCACTTGGCTGCGATTGCAAGGGCGCTATCCACTACATGGACGCTGCATTTGTCAACCGAGCCGGAGAGAGCACCACCATCAAGAATGCTATTTGCATACACGAGGAAGATGCAGGTATTCTGTTCAAGCATACCGATTTTCGAGACGATTCAGTCATTGTTACCCGAGGCCGCAAGCTTATCATATCGCACATCTTCACTGCTGCCAACTACGAGTACTGCGTTTACTGGATATTCCACCAAGATGGCACTGTTCAGTTGGAGATCAAGCTCACTGGTATTCTAAACACTTACTCGATGAACCCAGGCGAGGACACCAAGGGCTGGGGAACTGAAGTATACCCTGGGGTCAATGCCCACAACCACCAACATCTCTTCTGTCTGCGAATTGATCCCAATATTGATGGTTCCAACAACACAGTCTTCCAAGTTGATGCCACCCAAGGCGCTGGTGCAGTTGGAAGCAAGGAGAACCCATACGGGAACGCTTTCTTTGCCAAGCGGACGAAGTACTCCACCGTGGGCGAGGCGATCAGCGATTACGATGGTGTCACTTCTAGAACGTGGGATATGTGCAACACGAACAAGCTCAACCCCTACAGCCACAAGCCTGTCAGCTACAAGCTCGTGAGCAGGGAAGTCCCGAAACTCCTCCCGAAGGAGGGATCTCTCGTATGGAAGCGGGCAGGCTTCGCAAGACATGCCATACATGTCACAAAATGTAAGCAGCAGATCAGTCCAACCATACCATATCTGTACTAACAACTCTCAGATGATGACGAGCAACTTTACCCCGCTGGTCGCCACGTTCCTCAAACATCCGGCGAGCCTTCAAAGGGTATTCCAGAATGGATTTCCAACAGCGATGCCTCCATTGACAACACCGACATTGTCCTCTGGCACACATTCGGCATCACCCACTTTCCAGCCCCAGAAGATTTCCCCGTCATGCCGGCTGAGCCAATGACCCTTCTGCTTCGACCGAGAAACTTCTTTACCAAGAACCCGGCTTTGGACGTACCGCCCAGCTACTGCAGCACTCCTAGCCAAATCGCAGGACAGGGCAAGGTGCTCGATGCTGCGGATAAGATGTCCCAGTTGGTCGTTACTGCTGGAGAGGCCGATTGTTGTAAAAAGTAGGATCTTGAAATTGGGGCTGGCGCAGGAGTTTTTTGTTCAGCTATTTATTTTCATATAACTCGTACATAGTCTCATATCCAATAATATAAATCATTCAAATTGAGGTGCCGTGTCTTTCAAGGGGAGCTGCTATGCTATCATTCCGCCGTTTAAGTCTTCTGCCGCAGCTCAAGTGAGATAACAGATGTGGTCCTCATTTCACGTTCAGGAAACCTTCAATTCACTCGTTCATTCAGTCAATTCAACACATAACAAGTATACATATAGTTTCAATTGCAGCCAACGGGGGGCTCGAGCAGCTTCGTACGGATTTAACATAGGGAACTTCAGAGCTAGCCTGCCAGGAAGATGTTGTGTCAAACATCCAGAGATGGTAGTCTCACTCTTATGTATCGAGAACCTCCCCCCCTTTCCCCTGTTCCCCGAACAACGCAGCGAGAGCCATGGCAAGAGTGCTGTCAAAAGTGGTTTCTGTCAACAACGTAGTTTGCTGTCATTTCATGTGCTCTGATTTTGTACTCTAGGCTAGCCGCCCACCTGTTCCTTCTTCGGTCGTCCAGACTCCAAAATTACCAACTTGCTGGAAGTGAAGCCGGCTGCGTGCTGGACACGGGAAATTGCTGTCTAGCCTCTTTGTTTGGTTTTTTTTAAAGTACTCCATTCTGCCAGCGCTTCACTAATTTATACTGCGATACTCTCTCTGTCTCAAAATATCGAAATTTGATGAAGTCACGGGTCATGATCGTAGCGGCATATTTGTGGCAGGGCTCATTGCCTTAATGTTTTTTCCAAAATCAAGACCCACTAAGTTTCTAAACCGAGAAGGACAGGAAGGAGACTAATATCTCAGGGAGTATGAAAGTACGGCAAAGTCGAAAAATTCCATAGCCCATTCAAATGTCCATCAGAGAAAGAAAAGTGTAAGCCCTCGCGATCCTCCAAATCCCGGTACTAGCTCTCAACTACTCGAAACGTCCTGTTTTTTTGTTCCACTCAACCTTTCGGCGCGCTCAGTCTAATTCGTAGGGGCGTCGCAGATGAAAGACTCAACGCCTCCCTCAAAGCGCGGGATTCCCTCCTTGCCAACAACCTTGGGGGTGGCCTTGCTGTCACAGTTCTTCACGCTGTACACCCAGCAGCTTGGAGAAGAGGTGTTGGACACTGCAGGTTTCCAGAGTCAGTATCACTCAGATCATAGACCAGCTTAAAATTGGGAGCTTGAGGATACGTACTGGAGATAGAGCCGACAGAGTTGAAATACGGCATGGGATTGTTGTAGCAAGTACCGTATTTTCCCCAAGTGTGTTCGGTGATGAATGGAGCCTCGATGTCAAACCAGAGAACGTCGAATGTGGCAAGCTGGCTATGGGAGTGTCAGTGGGGTTGGTTCATGCGGTGCTGGGATCAAAGTTTACTATGGGCTCTCCGTGGATTGAGCGGTCAGAGCCCAAGGCGCATCAGACTCTGCTGTGGCTGCAGCGGAAGCAGGAGCAATGGGGTTGTCAACCGGAAGGGTGACTGGAAGCGCATATGCGGAGGAGAGCCCGGCATAAGCCAAGGAGGCGGCCATCAAAGCTGGAAGGGAAGTGCTGAAATGCATTCTTGGCATTTGAGAGGTTGCTGATTCTGAATTTCAGAAATGAACGTGAAGAAAGTTCTCGTTGTTGTGTATCTTGGTTGCTGTCTGTTTTGGTTGCTGTCTGATCGCTGCTAGAAAAATTGATGGGCGAACCTTTCCTTTTATGCTCCAGGATCTATTTCATCTCGTTTCCCGATCCTCGATCCTCGATCTCGATTCCATTTTGGTACTTCCTGCCGAGGACCTCCTTCGTAGTTTCCAATCCGTATATTCGGAACTGAAATCCGCCGTCTCGTTCTGTTCTCATTTCAAGCAGGAAAAGCTGAAGATCTGAAAAATCAACGGCATCGCCGAAGCTCGAGGAAGAAATATTCTCCCTACATCGGTGGCGTGTTCGACAGAATGTGTTCATAGTCATGGGAGGGAGGTGAAAACGTCGCTCCGGAGGATAATAATCGAGATTCAAGCTCATGTGGGGTTGAAAGTTGGCAACACAAGACCTCACGTTGATATCAAGGAAAACTTGACCAAGGGTTTTTGTCCAAATGCGACGGGAGTGGGTTTTGTAAGAGCTTGGAAAACCCCATCAGACAATTAAGTGGACACAGAAGGACAGTAAGCATACTACAGTAAGCATACTATCCCTGACATTTCGCGGTCCTCCACTCTCAAAACAGTCGTTGAGATTTTCGTCGCCGATAACTTCACGTGCTTAACCATTCGTGTCGGGCCTTTGGGGAGGTCTTGGGCGAAATATGACCATTCATGTATCGCTTGTAGAATGACCACTCTACTTGGGACTGTGTTTCGACGTGGAAAATGGTGCTTCATGACTGTTGCTACCCTAGGGCTTGAACTTCTCGTATATGGTAGTATTGATTTGTATGATTTTTGGACCGGATTCTGCAAGAGTTTTAGGGGCATCCAAAGTGCTTCTCTTTTTTTGACAGCTTGAAATTTGATACTGGCGAGTTCAGAGCAGAAAAGTCAGCAGTGAGAAGTTGAAAATAGGGCACTAGGTATAGAAATATCCAGCTTCCCAGCAGAGAAATCGGATCCGCAGAGGCTCGCTCCTTCCCGCAGCCATTCCGGGTGGGACAAATCCCGATTTCGGGTGAGAACGCGCCCTTTCGAATATCTCCGTCATTCCTGCTCTCGCGTGAAAGTTGTTACGGAAGCTATCGCCGGGTCAGAAAAATATCCCCATGAGGCGTGGTTACGTCGGGTTAGACCTACTACCTTTCTTCGGGACTTCCAGGAGGGGACGGGAACCCCTTGAAAGACAAAGTCGATTCTCTCGATGACGTCCGATCTAGAGGTCGGCTTGAGATCTATAACTATCTCTCTTCGTTACACTGTGTCTCGATAGCATACAAAATATTGATCTCATGACAGTCGAAGGGGACAAGTGCGGGGCAAGCATTGTACCTGCGGGCTCTCCGGGGAATACAATCCTTCAGGGTTCCTCCACATGCGCCTTGGAGACCCAAAGCTGTCTCTATACACCCAAAAGGAGAAAAAGGAAGAACGTTTCAAACAATTTCCCGGATTTTTATTCCGATGGGAACGGAGGATGGTTGGCGCGAGCATTATGTGGTTCCACAAGGCTTGTAACGAAGCCAGTGTTCCGTACACTCAAATAGAAGTGACTCCGTTACGACAGGCTGCCGGTAGCTCCGGCAAAAACTCATCCATTCATCAGAAGTGCCCCTTCCCAGAAGTCCGAACCCACGTACGCACCTTCCTCCTACTTTCCGTCGAGCCTTCGATCCGTCCCCCATGAACCAATCACAGTGGGAAAGAACGACCTGGCCAACTGTCTGTTCTCTGAACAAGTCTTCTCACACTTTGCGCAAACAAAACTTCATCTTTGTTGTCAGCAGATACGAGCATGGAAATCCACCTTCTCATACTGAGGATCACGCCGGATGAAATACCAAGGCGGCAGCCTAGAAAAGTGAGATATCTCAATGTTGTCCGAGGCGAACCTGGCTACTATCAAAAGAATTGGCAATAGGAAATTCCGAAGCACATATTAATCATCTTACAAGACCCACCTGCCTCCAGGATCTCGATTTGCACTCACTTACTTCAAATTCGGGATTCCGGAGATCTCAAGTCAGCATACATGATACAGTATCGTTCCTCGAATCGAAAACACTCTTATACTAAGCTCCTTTGAGTTCAAGCAATGAAAACAGCGATTTGCAAGTTGACGGCAATTCAACAGCTGACAGCAAATGTGAATGACGTAAACTTGATCCTCTGGGACTTCCCGAAAAACCCGCTCATATTGTTGCTGGCAACCTGCAGCTAAACGCATCCTGGTCTATTCTAGCTTCTGAAGCTGACAAAGTTGTGGAAAGCAGCGTTAGAGGGGAAAGGAGGAGGGCAGAGGGAATAAGTACCTGCAGAAGTACCCAATCGACCCGTCCCGAAGCACATTGGTGAGATGCGCTTCTGCCATCGACGGATACCCCTAAATGGGCATATTTGGACTATAAAAGTAATCAGGTATAATATCAAGCAACAGCCAAAATGACGAAGAAATGAACCTGCTGCAACATGGCTTTGCTGCCAAAGTCGGACTTTGGCCACAAGAATCTTCTCTTCGCCGTCCACACATGTAATTTAGACAACACAAACGCTCATATACGCACTAATGTACCAGACACCTTGCTGTCAAAGTGAAAGCTGCAGTCAAAAAGCCCAAACTTCACAATCGTGACAAGAAGCGTGACCGCACGTATCCAAAATCAATGAAAGCTGCAAACATATCAGCCACACCAAGGTATGCCAGAGGAGTAACCAAAACTCGCTCAAGAGAGGTTCGGGTCCGGAAAAACCAAAGCTCTAGCAAGCCTGAAGCTGAAAATCTCGCCTCATATAAACATGAAGATCCTATTACCCTGTTCACACTCCAAACTATAGGTGAATACCACCGGGAACTATCGGCAAAACACCATCTGACACAAACGCCAATAGTCTGCGCATATAACATCAAATAAGCACAAAATGTCCAAAGCAAAACAATCACACACCAGCCATGCATCAACGGAGGCAGCAAGATAATCGTAGCGCGCTTAGCTCTACTCCCAGGGTTGTAGAAACTCCTTACACCTCCATTAGGCCCTCTCGATAGCTGATATTGACACCACATACCGAAGGAGCAAAATTCTACGCGGGTGATGTCTGTAATTGTTTACCCGATGTTGGAAGCGGGGTGAAATGAGGTTATACTGTAAGACAGTATTTTGTTTTGCATGATGCAAGCAAGGCGGGAGGTTAGGAGATGATGATATACTATGAGCCGGTGAATGATTTACTTCTTCAGACATAGAAACATAATATGATATATGCGAGAGGTTCAAGGTACTCGCCCGATCGTCTCGACCACATGCAAGTAGGTAGATGAAGAATGGGACGATAATCAAAACGTCTTCTCAACTATGAGGAACACCGTCTCCCCAAAGACAACTTCACGCACTCTGGCATAGTATACTTGTAAAAAGGAAATTCGTTATCTCATTTATTGCCAGATACCTCGTTTCAAACTATGATATATGCGCACACAATACGAAATAAAATTATCCGGAAAAAATACCCCGTCAGACCACAAGAAACGAACCCCGCACCTAGCAAACCCAACCAAAACAAACCCATTCTATCCCAAAACCATGCAAGGAGAGCTCCAACATATCCAAATAAGCCGACCCCGCACCCCACTCCAAATACGCCGTTTCCGATATGAGGCGCTCAGGTAAGAGTAGCAAGCATAGCTCTAACCAGCTTCGGCGGCGGAGCTAAATGAAGGCACACAAATCAGCCCAGCTCACCACAAAGCAAGATAACCCACCAAAACAGCATCTCTCAGACGTATTTCGGCACGCTAATGGCCATCCTACCTTTTTTATCCTTCTCAATCCTTACGCCTCCCTCAGGCTCCACAACCCTTTCGCGCCTCACTAGCGTGACTTCCTCACTGGGCCCATCATACTGCTCCCTGTCGTAGATAACGAGGTCTGTCTCGGAGGCGCGGCCTTCGCGGCGGATGCGGTTCGCCTTGCGCATTTCCTTGTCGGCGCGTTTTTCAGCCCGTAAAGCTTCCTTCTCGGCTTCGAGGGCCTTGATCTCGGCGCGGATGGCGCGCTCGTCTTTAGAGCGGTGACGCTCTGCCGGGAGGGCGAGCGCGAGGGGGCCGACGGGGATGGGGTCTGAGCGCTCGATGACCTCGCGCTTTTCGCGGATGAAGGTGCTTTCGTCTCGGGGCCCGGCGTCGATGACGATGGGGCCGCCGTGGTGGTGCGAGTAGTGGGAGGCGTGGGAGTGGGAGCGGTGGGAGCGGGTCGAGCGTGCTGGGGAGGGGGAGCGGTGCTGTTCGATGATTGTGGTGTCTTTGACGACTTCGTAACCCTG
>QGMK01000959.1:0-14841 GCA_007825345.1 Lachnellula suecica
TCTTTTATAAATTTTATTTAATTTTTACTTTACCGAATAAAAGCTAATTATTTATATTTAAAATATAAAGGTTTTTATAATATATCTCGAGATAAGGCACGTAATATTAAAAAGAGGCTTTTAAATTCAAGATAGAAATACTCAGGGGGAATCATTTGATAGTTTTCCATGGATAGGCGCGTAAATTGGCTTTGCTTGGGGTTCTTGCTTTTCTTTTTGTTGTGAGGTCTTAGAGACCGAGGTCATGGTTGGTTGAAGCATGTCTGACTGATCCTTTCCTCTGATTCTTTGTTATAGGAGACGCTGGTTGTCTGTCGCAGTGTTTCGATTTTTGTTTTTTGGTCAGTAACATATCAGTCTTTACCGCACGCTATTTGAATGAACTTGTATTTTTAAGAAAATATATTTGCGCCTCACGCAGGCTGTGAACTTTATTCATTCGTGAGAAATGACACTAGTCTTCTAAGATTTGCGGGAAGATTTAGCTGCCGGAGTTTCATGCCAAGAATTGAAAAATGCTCAATTGATTTGGAACCATCCGTCAGGAGAAGCCTTGAAACTGAAGATAGCCATGCCGTTTGCACTGAGACACTTTTCAAACACGGTTTTGAAACTTTTGTGCTCGGAGGCAAACAGTTACTTGGCATAAGATGAAATGCTCCTTGAGCAGTCTAGATTCAAGCAGGAAACGCCCATGGCGAGTCATGATCCAAGTTCATCTCATTTATTCACTTGGTCCGTCATTTTCCTTCCGAGCCTAATATTTCTACTTCTTGTTCCATATGAGGTTAGTTCTCGCCCGCTGAGACACTGAAGTTTTTAGAGATATTGATGTCCGATTCTTCTTCAACAAGTCTAGCACTCCACCCACTTCGTATTTCGAATGTCCCGTGCTAATTCAAACTTCTTTGATCGGTCCTTTGAAGTACTCCTTAGCTCTCAAGACGTACCACAATACGCTGAAGATGACAACACTGCCAAAGACGAGAATGCTCCAATTTGCAGTCTCGGGAGTTGTAGGCGTTGTCTGGGGCCAGAACGACCAGAACAACAAGAAAATGCTATATATACATGCAAAGATATTGTTGAGCGTTCCAAATGGCTCTGGTATTCTCCATGGCCCCCACCTGAAATCGCCAGAGTTCAGAGCTTCTGTAGACGTAAGGTGATCCTGAATCGCGCCGGTGCTGCGGCGCCAGAGAAGCAAACCACACACGAGAAGGTAGGAAGAGAACAGAGCAGCGATAGCTAAGGAAAGGATAGCGCTCAAGGCCACACTAGATCCTAGGGCAATAAGCGAGAGAAGCATAGTCACAGCCAGAGTAACACAGATTGCATTGACAGGCAGCGAGTTCGTGGACAACTACGGACACATGGTTAGTTACAGACCTCGAAACATTTTCTCAGCCTAAATTTTTACTCACTCTCACCAGGTATCTATCATAAGGAAGGCCCCTGTCTCGAGCGAAAGCCCACAACATCCGCGACGCCGAAGCATATATTCCAACCCCGCTAGCAATTGCCATGACAAGAATAATCCCCGCCATGACGCAAGCGCCTGTAGTCGACTGGACCGAAGAAGAGAAGATCTCGAGAAATGGGTAGAACATGGTTTCTCCTGCTGCGAGTGCGGCGTCTATGTCACTTAGACAAAACATCAAGGCAATCCCCATCGCAAACGCAAGTCCTCCGTTGATGACAATTGTGTACAGCAGTGCGCGTGGGACAACAATAGCAGCTGATTGGATTTCTTCTGACATGTGGACTGCGCAATCGGCGCCGAGGAGAGATCCGGCGATTGTGGGGATACCAATGAAGAAAGACAAGGCTTGAGATGACCACCCGCCTTCGTTAAAGAACGTCATAAATACGAATTCTGGCTCCGTGTGTGGGGCGAAGTATACCATTGGGATCAGGACCCCGAAGAAACCCGCGAGATGCAATACCAAGATAAGCCCTTCGAACTTTGCTAATGTGCGACTGGTAGTTGAGTTCATGGCCACGGAAAACAATGTCACTGCCCATATTATCAGGACAGTCTGCCACGGCTTCGGCACATAGGTTGGGTTTGCCAGCACGACGATTCCTTGGAGTAGAGTGGCAGTAATGTACCCCACGGAAAGAGCAAGAGCTTGCCAGGCCGTAACGGTAAGCCATGCCGTCATATATGTGAGAAACTTATTGCAAGACTGTGGAGCCATCATCGCCACCCAGTGATCTAGACAACAGTCAGTGAAAGGAAAGAGTGACAGCTAAAATTGGGTACTTACACTGTCCTCCAGCAGTCGGGGCTATAGAAGCTAGCTCTCCTAAAGTCGAGTATACAGAAATTGTGCCGAGCCAATTGATCAAGAAGCCCCAGACTACGCCAGCTGGGCCGCCGTTGGAGAGCTCTGCAATGGAGGTGACCAATATCCCCTCCCAGGAAAGTAAAGCGGAGCATGAGAACCCGAGTATGGACATAAAACCAAATCCGCGAGTGAGGAGAGGTCGTTTCCCCAGCCTTCGAAGCTGTTCATTGTCGTTTTGCTCGCTGATAGCGCTCGACTGGTGATGAACGTCATGCGGTTTCTTCTGGCGGCTGGTGGTATCGAGCTGCAGCTCAACTTGATCCCTAGGCATCTTGGTTTGTGTGAGCAGGATAGAACAATGCCGTCCCTTGCTCAGATGTATTGACTTGGCCACCAAGGAAGTCTCGATAACGAATTGTCACCAAGAGGGAATCGTAGAGTACTGGAAAGTGAGTTGGCGCGGTGTTGGAAGCTAATCAACCTTTATTGTTACAGCATTCTTGGGTGCCACCACCGCGACTTGAAAATACGACTGTGACGAGGATGTTCCCCGTCCCGGATGCATGAGATATATGCTGCAGGCGATCAATGCCGCCGGGATGCATCCGGCCGCTACAGAAAGGGTTGCATGGTGGTTATGTTACCGAGTTGAGAAGGAGCTAGATGGTTCAAACACCAACCCAACAGCGTTGTTGATACTAACTGCATTGCATTTATTGGAATTCGTCGTTTTGCATCCATCTGCAATTTTCCGCGCCGCATGGGAACAGCGGAAGGTCAAGCTAAAGGTGCTGATCAACGTCATGTGGATGGACATCCTGGAACCACCAATCAATAACCAACAACCAACAACTAATTACCGACCAATGATCAACGACACAGAACCAACACTCAACAACCAACCAACCAGAAACCAGAAACGGAAAAATACCTGATTGAACTGCGGACTCGGTAGTTCAGTCGGTTACAAACTATCAGGACTTACTTTCTGCGTGAACTCCTCATGTCGCTGTCCAAGCCGCCAACATCCAGGATCAGTTCAACCATCAACCTTCCTCTCCGAGCGCCTCTCCCAGAGGCCCGCACAACTTAGGGGCGAGTAGATTCTCCCCGTCATAACTGCCTTGCATGGCATGCACATTGAAATTGCAGTAGGATAAATGCAGTTGGTGTTGGATACCAAATCAATGCCATCAAATCTCGTGAAGGTCAGCGTCCCTAGCCGACATTGTGAGCTGTGAGATATGCCTGTCACCTTGCAGAGATACCTGGGCAAAATGGACCATTCTGAACAGGTTTCAAGACGAGACAGTTGAAAGTTCGAATGAGTTGACACCATCCCTCTAACGTTTTGCTTGCTATACGGACCTAAGCAATAATTAGACGACTTTAAGCTACTACCATATCCAAGTGAGCTTTGCTGGTCTTTTCAAATCTGAGCTTTGAACACAATTCGCAGAATCATGTTTCCTTCTCCGCCCAAAGGATCCCGCCGGTGGTCTGACCAAGCTGCTTCATCAGCCGGCATCGCCGTTACTAGCTCAAATCTGAACCCCATAGTCCAGCTTGTTACCTGGCTTCTACTGGCAATAAGCTCGCTTATGATCCTATTTCGCTTTATCACACGCTTTTTCTTGAAGTCAGGCCAGCGTTTTGGTTGGGAAGAATTTCTCATCACCATTGCGTATGTATGTACGGCTTTTCATACCCACATATATGTATTGACACGAGAATAGCTGGCCAGCGTGGGAGAGTCTGTTGCCTACCTTCTTCCAAGCGCGGCCATCTACGGAGAGAAGATCGAGGAGCTATCAGAACAAAAGCTTCAAGCTGGCATGAAGGTCAGTAATACTTGGTGCACCAATGTCGTCCTGCTCCTAACAGCGTCTGTCGAGGCTCAATATGCCGGAGAGTTCTTATTCCTAACCTCGCTCGCGTTCGCGAAACTGTCCGTCTGCTCCAGCTTCCTATCACTATCACCAGATACGAAACATCACCGGATGACGCTTGCTCTCGCCCTTGCAGTCATGCTCTGGTTCCTGATATCTCTATTTGGGACAGGATTTCAATGTGGAACCCATGGGCCGTGGGACATACACCCAGCTCATTGCGATGATAGGGTGAGACATCGAATGCCGGCGGCGTTGTTTGGTACGGTAGCTAAAGTCTATTAGCTGGCTTTCGCAAACTCCGTTGCTATCATTAGTATCATTACTGATGCTGCTTTGGTCGCTCTTCCGGTGGCTATCATATGGCCGCTTCAAATGTCATTACAAACGCGTATCATTGTCATAAGTTTCTATTTGTCACGGCTACTGTAAGTCGAGGACGCCAAAAGTCATTACGTTGAAGCTAATCTGCGTTTAGGGTCATCGCAGCAACTCTTTGTCAACTAGTCTATCTACCGCTCCTGTTCAAAGAGGATTTCACAAATCGAGCTTTCCCATATTACGTTTGCACCCAATTTGTTCAGTGTGCAAGCATATCAGCTGCCTGTGCAGCATACTTTTGGCCCTTTTTTCGCTCGTTGCGGACTGGTTTGATGTCAGGAGACAACAGAGCTTTTCGTTCTGGATTTTCCATGTCGAGGCTGACTAGATCAAACACCAGTGCCCTTGCAACAAATTTGGTGACGGATAACGGCAGAAGTAGGGACCCATCAAGCTACATTGAGATCACCACCAACCACGTCGTTCTCTCAAGCCCCCGCACGGCAGAGTACAGTGGCACAATCGGCAAAGAAGGGTATATGAGGAACTGGTAAACAAAAGAGCAAGAGCCACCAGTACTATAGCTCCAAATTAGAGAAGGCAGAAATAGAACGCACATGGTATCTCATACATATGTTTTGTGCTGTACGATAGCCACCCGTGAGCAGCGCTTGAACCGATCGATAAGGTTGCCTTCGGCGTATCTAGGTCATTCGATAAGTGATCAACATGCTGTTGGTATCTGATTTTGAATATGCGTGTGCCGTCTGGGAAGGCATGGTGAATGAAAGGTAAGGTCATAGCCTGACTTAAGTAACCGAATTTCACAAAGAGCGAAAAGTTGAAATTGAGCGCCGTTCAACGTCATTTCCGGCCACTTTGCACCATATGCTCCATTGAAAAGCATGATCCTATATTTTATTTCTGACCTCCACATAAATGACAGTTAAGCTTCAACGCGAAATGAAACCGGAACTTGCAGCCTCCAGGCACTCAAAAATTTCAAGCTCTACATCTCGAGCTATGAAACCTCCTCCAACACAAGCCCAAGGGACATAATTCTGTGGCATCATCTTTGCATAGCAAGCCCATGCGATAATCATGACCCCCCATCATCCTCAAACTTAATGCGTCTGGGTATCCTGTACAGGGACATCCTGAAGGACGACGCTAGAGCCCAAGTCTCTCTTCTCGTCTTCGGTAGTCACAGCGACATCCTGAAGGACGACGCTGGAGCTCGAATCTTGTTTGGCTACCGAGTGTTAGCTTTTATCTACATCCGTTGTATTCATCCAGGATGTAGCTACCTGAAATAATGGGATAAGCCAAGGCACTTGACGCAAAAATTGCGACAAATGCGAATTTGGGGAGCATGGTTCGGTGAAAGTAGTTTGTTCCTTTTTGTAACACTGACAAGTGAGGGATGATGTTTACGATTGGAGAATAGTGACGGTGGATGTCTTCGTTTGGGACTCAGAAGATGAACAGACAGCGCTCAATGGTATATAGGGCGGGGGCACCAAATCCTAACTCTCTGCCGAGCTTCTGAAAAGACCCGACCATAGCTGAGCAACGTTACTTTGCCACCCTCGCTGCGTACCCATGGCAAAGGCATTTTTTTGTAGATCATCCTATATTGAAGCAAGACTGAGGCGGTGTAGCTCGCAATCTCGTCTGGCATACCTCGAGATGCTACTCTGCACCAACAGTTGGCGCGTACGATGCGAAGGACATAGGCCACACTAACTGGAATGAGATATTGTACCACGGAGTTCCTAGCCTCTATAGGCTAATGTAACAAGATATTCATTTAGTGGCTTTTGGCTGATTTTTGATGCTTCAATTCGCTGGACACCTTTCCAGGCGGCATTTTCCCACCTCTTTTGAAGCCTCACCAAGATTGCTGCAGCGTCTCCCCTTCTTGCAAGTCAACAGAAGTCTCACTACGGATCCTTCTTTCAACTCGGAAATGGATTATCAATCTTCCAACGGTCGACTGTTAGAAGAGTGCAGTGAACTCGGTTATGAAGAACATGGCAAATCCTACCAGCAACTCGATCAGACCAGAAGTCTGCAATTATTGAAATTTCCTTTCCAGCTAATAGCTCTTATACTTCTGATGTATATTGCAACTATGCTGACGGTCGACATGTCAACCACTATATACGGCTTTCATGGCGTTGATTATGCCTCGGATGAGCATTTCAGTACCTTCAGCCCCGTCCAAGAAAGACAAAAAACTGACATGAACTAGCACTTCCTCAGACGACTCTCAAGTTTGAGCAAAGACCGGAATGGCTACCTACTCAAGCACCTTGGAACTTGCCAGCATCTGATGAAGTGGACAAGGCGTGGGACGAGCTGCTATTCTGTGAGTACCATAATTCTCATACCTATTTCACTTAGTTCGCGATGACTAAAACTCTCAAAGCTATGAATATTCGTGTGACAGGCGAGGAGCTTAGTCTTCTAAATGAGAACAAAACAAACCGAGTCCAAGTAACAGGAGGCGAGGATAGCAGCGATTATGTTGCCGTTCTTGGTGTGCACCACCAACTCCATTGCCTCAACAACCTCCGTCGACTGCTGAGTTGGGACTACTATGGGCCAAGACTTGCAAAAGAAAAGCACATGGAAGGATTCTCTAATGAGCACTCGAGTAATGTCCTACCTACCCAGAAAAGACCCCCTGGGAGTCCAAACTAATTGTCTCAAGATCACTGTCTCGATATGATCCGCCAAGCTCTTATGTGTCACGCGAACACTGACTTATACACTTCAGAGTGGGATGCTGAGACTGGTAGACCTAGTAGAGACCTAAAGTCAAGATCCGAAACAAAATGTGTAAAATGGAGCAGTTTGGACATATGGGCGCGCGAGAGAACCCTCATACCGGGCCAATACAAATATCTTAGGGGGGGCTTGACATAAAGACTGGTTGGGGCTGTTTGACACTTATGTACAACGAAGCCTCGTACTCGATATATCAATTGTTTTCGAATGCTTATTTCACTTTTGATCCCAACTCCTTCGATTTAGCCACTCAATCTTAATGATCTTCTAGACTATGAGGTTCAACTCGTGACGTATGATTTTGAGGCCATCTTAGAGAGACTTTAGTGAACCGACTTGTAGGTTTGGATGAGAGAAGAGGGGGTAACTCATATGATCTTGGAATCAAAAATATTAAATTCAGAAGCTTAAGGATTGCTTTAAGAGGTCCTAAGAACCTTTATATATACTAGAACTTGTTTATAAATCTAATAAGATCTATTAAAATCAAATCGGCTTTAAACGAATTTAAATCCGATTTATAAGTGATTTTGCCACTTTATTAGAAATTGAGTATTAGAAATCGAAGCTTGGAAACTACTAGAAGATGCTAGGCCTTATTCGGTTTAAACCTTAATAAGCCTTATTAATCAAATATTACTAATCTAACACGATTTGAATTGAACTGCTCGGCATAAACTCCGGGACCTGTGATAAGAGTTGGTTCTATAGCTTTTGTTCAATTGATGCAATATAGGAATTCTTTTTGGGGCCAAAGAAACCCTCTTGGCCTATTCGGTGACGTTACAAAATCCAACCGCAACTTTTTAACATCTCCGATGCTATTGTTAATCGTATGGATTCCCGTCCTCAAAAATACCCTTCGCGGCACAGAGATCGAGAAAAACCTGGAGGCCTGATTTGCAGGCCAGGTCTTGGTGGTACCAAGAGGACGGCGCTTATACGGTGTCCAAATGGAGACCAGACCCGGAGCGAAAATGGACCCCCTTGAAGTCTCAAAAAAGGAAGGTATTCTGCACTCTTTCGCCGTCAATATGCACGAGAGTTGGACCAAGGATAAAAAAAGAGAATTTTGACGAATCTGGTCACACGCGCATTAGTTCATGTCAGTAATCTATGCAATGAAGCTGTGATCAGCGGGACTGTGTTGACGAGCGCATACAGCCCTGCCCGGAATACGTTCCGTTTCCCCGGGTGTGAGATGCATGACTGCCTACCTTACTACTGGTTGGTTATATCGTCATGCAAGAAGACTGGGAAAGGGCTGGAATTTCTGATAGAAGTACCACCCAAAACCACGATTTCCTTGCTATGATCCATGATATTAGTTGCAAGCTGTGATTCAGTCTCTTCGCCCTTGTTATGAAAGGCTCACCACGAAATTCGACGCCCTAACAGAGACAAGCGTATACATCCTCCGCATTGGAACACCACAAGATCACCCGGCAGACATTTTCGTGCGCGTCAATTGCTTGTCTCAAACCCAACATTTGAAGCCACTCTCGGCTTTTCACACCACAGCGTATGTTGGAATCCCAACAATTCCAAACCTCCTCCACAATGACTGGAAGCACGATCACAGATGGCGAAGTTCCCTTTGAAGTATCGAATGCTGGCAAACCCTGCAAGACCTGGTATAAGACTGTCGGCGATATCGACTCTGGTACGCCACTAATCGTACTTCATGGCGGTCCAGGAGCTGGTCATGAATATCTACTCTCCCTATCAGACCTGAACGAGGAGTATGATATCCCTATCATATTCTATGATCAGATTGGGAGCGGGAAATCGACCCATCTCCGAGAAAAGCAAGGCGATACATCCTTCTGGACTTTTGATTTATACATCCAAGAGCTCGATAATCTCGTTGAACGGTTAAATTTACGAGATCGTGGATTCTACCTCATTGGCCAAAGCTGGGGCGGCATGTTTGGCGCGGCATATGCCTCTCGTCGGCCTCGAGGTTTGAAGAATCTCATAATATCTGGAGGACCTGCCAGTATTCCACTTCTTTTGAAAGGATACGAGGGGCTCATCGCTGCATTACCTTCTGATATCCGCGCTACGATTGAGGACTGCAACAAACGCGGCGACTACGAGAGCCCGGAGTTTGAGAAAGCTTCGGCCGTTTTCTATGCCCGTCACGTCTGCCGGCTTGATCCCTACCCGCCTGAAGTGCAGAGCGCGTTCAGGAACCTGAAGGATGATCCGACTGCATACTTGACGCTGTAAGTACCGGCCTTCCACCCTTTCTAGTTCTCATTCTTATTCGATGAATCTAAATTTGCATCTCAGGCAAGGCCCGTCCGAGTTCGTCATCATCGGATCTTTCAAAGACTGGGAAGGCTGGCGAGAAGGTCATAAGATCGAGGTTCCAACACTGATTCTCAATGGAAGATACGACGAAGCGACAGATCTTTGCATGGAACCCTGGTTCCGAACTATTCCAAAGGTGAAATGGGTTACTTTTGAGAACTCTAGTCATATGGCGCATTTCGAGGATCGGGAACGCTTTATGCAGGTTTGTGGTGGATTTTTGTTGGCAGATTTGTGATTTTTTAAAAGAAATTATCATGAAGTAGCACCTAGCATGTTTGTTCTGGTAGTCTACATCAAACTGGTTGCAGTACCTGGATGAAAGTTCAAATCCTCCAAGTTGAATAAAACTAGTCTCTGTTACCAGCATCGTGTTCTGATAAGATCTGAAGGAATCAATCTAAGTATCACCCACGGCATCCATCGCACCTTATCCGTGGGTTTGAGAGGAAAGAATCCGAAAATAATCTCCTGGGATTTTACCAAGCAGTGTTATTGGTGTTTGCGAAACGGAACATGGAGGTCGCCAGTTAACCAGGGATGATAGCCGGCGAGAGAAACCGCCTCACATTCGGCAGCGGACTCTATATCCGGACCTACGCATACGAGTTCTTCCTCCTTAAACATATCGTGCTTTCCGTAATTCTCATCGTCGACTGCTGGTACCACGCCTACGATTTGTACAAGTACCTCGGCGGATACGAAGACTGGATGATTGCGATCTCAGAAATCTGGATGTTCGACTGCTTAGCTCGTGTTCTGCGCATCGTCGTCGCAGGTCCTCGACGCGCTAAGGTCACATCTCTTAGCGACGAATAGTTACGTCCGTATTGATTTTCCCGGCATTCGTTGGGGTTCTGAGACTGGAAAACATGTTTATGTGTATTTTCCAACTTTGCATTCTTTCAAACCATGGGAGAAGCACCCATTCTCGGTCTTGCAAACTGCTTTATTGCAACCATTCCACTTGCATGGCAGTTCTGATTCCCATAGCCAAAGCTCCGCAGGCAATGAGCATGATGTGGAGAAAAGGGACGCGGCAAATCCGAACGTCAAAGTGAGCTCGCAAAGCACACGGCCGGAAACGGGGCTGACACTCTATGTTCGAAAGTCAGCTGGCGGGACTAAACGTTTGACGACGCACGAGAATCTCCTTACGCTGATTGAGGGTCCATACCCAAGCAATTCCACCCGTCAAATCTTTTGGTGTGATCGCGCTCTGCTTATTTGTGGTGGTATCGGTATCACGGGTCTCTTGCCCTTTGTCAACAATTATTGGAACGTGAAACTGGCATGGAGCGTCAAGGAGTCAGGTCGGTGCTTGGTTGAAGATTTGGAGGGAGCGTTGTGTAATGTTGCTGATAAGGAGGTTAGGATTGGGAGTAGATTTGATATTAAGTTATTACTTGAGAACGAGGTTAAAACAGGTTGGGGCAGGATTTGTGTTGTTGTTTGTGGACCCGGTGGGCTTTGTGATGATGTTAGGGATGCCGTTGTGGCGGCTGCAAAGCTGGGGAAGACGGAATTTGAGCTTGAAGTGGAGGCGTATTCTTGGTAAAGCTGTTTGCTTGGTTGTGGTGTTTAGGTCTGAGATGAAATTCGGGCGTTATATATGCTTCGTCGGTCTGGGTCAAAAAGCTGCCACCATCACTGCAAGTAGTTGGGCTCTTTCCAGCACGTCGATGGAATAGTGAAACCCGCGTGATAAGCAGGTACCGAGATCTTGCCCGGACTAGTTTCACCCATTGTGGAGGTGTGTTACTTAAACATACACTAAACACAAAAGTGGCGGTAGGTTTCTTCATTAAGCCAGGTCAAGCGTTTATAAAAGTCCTGGACGGTTCAAAGTTGCCACTTCAGAAAATCTGTACCTGTAAACCTAGCTAATCTTGATCGCAGTACGGAATCCCGTGAGACCATTTCACGCCTCTCATGTCCGACATTATTCGAAAATGGACCACCCAAGAAAGGGAGTACATCGAGTACAAAGACAAGTTCACGAAAAGAAGCCTCGCCCCGAACGAGACCAACCATATATTCACGCTCCCCAATTTTACGCATCATTCAATATGAAGAGGCTACAGAATGAGGCCGACTGCTTGAAATTCATCGCGAGGACAACGACGATTCCAGTGCCTAGGCTACTAGCCGCATACATAGAAGACGGATTATGTATCCTCGAAATCGATCATATCGATGGCGTTTTAATGCAAGAATTGTCACTCGAAAAGCAGCAGCAGGTCATACCCCAAATTCGCCACTACCTTCTAGAATTACGCAACATCCATTCCGACAAACTTGGTGGACCTTGACGCCTTGACTTCCTACCTCAAGCGGTTGTTTGTCGTCCTAATGATGCAAACCATGGTATCTGATCTGTATCGAAACTAGTCTTCTGCCATCGAGGTATCTCACAGTCAAACGTCTACGTTCATCCTGTTTCGGTTAAAGTTGTTGCTGCGATTGGTGATTGAGAGTATGGCGGAGTTTACCCAGCGACATCGAGGCGCAATTGGACGGTCCTGAGGTGGAGGCCGAGGCCGAGGTGGAGGTGGAAGATGGGAGGTGGCAGGTTGGAAGAGGGTTGATGTTGATGCAAAATTGCAGAAGGGTTGGCCGCACCCATTGCAGCTCACGTATCGTCGTTCTGCGATTCGAATAGCTTGGTGAGAGAATTGACGGGGCAAATACGAGCTCCGTGACCATGCACTCTTGGGTGTATTATTCAGTACGAGGAAACGATCCCATGGATGCTCTCTGCGTGATTCTGGAGATGCTGCTTGTGCTGCAGCCCCATCCGACAGACCTTGCACTGGAGCCGATCCCATTCTTTGAAATGCCTCCGCTGAATACACTGTTGTAGACCGACACGCGCCTCCGTCCTCTCGCGCCATCTAGAAGGTGTTGTGGCCTGGCATGCCGAAGAGGCCCACCGTCCTCTCCCTGCTCTATTGATGTCCATCGCCTCCATTATATGCCACGCTCCAAAGCTATAAACTCCTTCGCGGTAGCCTGCCAGATCTCTCCTCCCCACAGGGCCTACCGTGTCCTGCAGGACTGCTAGAGTAGAATCCAAGCCTGCAACTCTATTCTAACGTTTCCTCCCCACTAACCAAGCACTCCCATAAAGCTTTGCTCATCGTGTATTTGAATGCCAGGGTACCCGATGGTGTCGCCGCTACCCCATAGATATATACGCCAAAAGCGCTTCCTGCCTTGCGTGATGTAGATTCGTGTGCAGGAGAGGGGGCTGGCATTGTACAGGGCATAAATCTCGTAGATTCGTCTTCGGGCCTGCCTCTGCAGGCCTTTCTCTCGCCCGTAGTATCGAGACCCGTGGCGTCCATCCTTTCCATCTGTGTATGCAGTACCCCTCTGCACAAGATCTCCGCCCTCCAGCAGTCCCCTCTTCCCACACAGGCCACCTGCCGCATCTTTATCGAGCCCTTTGCATACCCTAATAACGGGCCTGTGGCCTCAGGCGCTGTGAGGGCGGCCAACCCGTGGAAACCTCATCAACATTGCACATTCGCAAGATCAATCTCTTCCTCGTTCGATAAGCGACAAGTAATTAACGTTTTATGTCATTGCACAGCATTCTCCAGCCAAGAAAACTGCCGTTTGCAGCCGCGATTGTCGCCGCAAGTAGTGGCGCTACGAAAGTGCAGTGCCATCTTCGCAACGCCGTTAGCATGGCACTCGAGGTCTGGAATTCGTGTTTACTCTGCAGAATCTCGCGATTCTATAAACGGTCTCTTCCTACCAGCATTAACAGAGACGAGAAAGACGATGAGTACCAGAGCGACTACGAAGACTAGGCAAACGTAGGGCAAGACGGCGACAGCAACCGTACTTCATGTCTAGCCATTGCTACTGCCACTGCTGCAAAGAGTCAGAGCAACCTTTTCGAGAAGCTTTTCGATAGAGCTTTCTGTCACGACCTTTTCCCACTCTTATCAACGCTCTGTCGTCCAGCGTCAAATCCGAACGAAATCTCGAAAGACCTAGCTCACGCCTTCACTCTCGAAATCAACAGAAACTATTGGTATAATAAGCTCCCAATAGAAATATGCCACTCTATTGCTCTCGAATTGACCTATTGAGTAAGTAAGTGCGGGCTAAAAACATTTACTGAAGGTAGCGAAGACTCACAATTCCCACTTCCGTTCCTCTACCCGCACCTCCTTTTTGTCTTCGTCAGAAAGGTTGGACAACACTGGACTAATAATTATATACTCGGCCTATTTCTGTCGATAATATTCAATTTTGGCGTCGATATCAGAAATAGACTTATAACCAGAGTTATTATCGGGATTAAAACCAGAACAGGAGTTGTCGCTACTAAAGGAAGTAGAGGACGTAGATAATATTCTCTCTTTTTTAATTGATGGTTTATAAAAACGAGGACGTCCGCGGCTGGGCGGGCCTAGGGGAGGAGTCTCAGCATGGCCTTGATTCAGAGCCTGACACTAGGCGTGATGCCGAGGGACTCTGGGCAAACAGGCCATATTGTCGCGGGAGGTAGCCCTATATGAGGATAGCGGCAAGTATCTATATAGAGGAGGATAGTGACGACAATGTAAGGCCTGCGAGACGCTCGAGAATTACGGCGTTGGCGAGAGGGGATTGCGTAAGACATTGTAAATAGTTGATTTTAGCTTATGCGAGTCTGTAAACCTCGTACAATTATATACTCTTAGCTGCTTCGAATGTAAATAAAGTAACAATTCGTGAAGCGGTTACTCCTATTTCAAGCAATGTCGAACCAGTTTGGCAATACGGCGGTCGATCGAATTCATAAACGACTAATAATTGATTATAGGAACAAGTAGAAAGTATATAAATAAAAATAATAAGAGAAGCAAACAAAAAGTGATGGGGAGTAAAAATGAAGGGGAAATTGTAAAATAGGTAAAGAAATAGATTAAATACATCTTTCGAGGGAGCAGGCTGCTAAGGCCATGTATAATAAATAGTCCTTCGTTAGGGATACCCTCAATTTCTAGGGGGGTATAATCACGTTTTATAGTTGTTACTACTATTCTTAGAGAATAATGTCGGTGGTTGCAATCGCCGGGCTTTTTTCTTTCTCTTAAAGCAGCGGGAGTCTAGCCTCGCTAATTTTCTGGATCCCTGAGGAGTGCGAGTTAAGCGAGTGGAAAAAGTGCGTAAAACAGCGATTAAATCCGTTTTAAAACAAGCTTTAAATCACTAATATACTAGTAATAATA
>QGMK01000960.1:0-14840 GCA_007825345.1 Lachnellula suecica
GTTGTCCGTACTGTTGCTGCTGTTGCCATTGGCCTTGTTGGTGGGGGTAAGGCTGTTGCTGTTGCATGTATGCTGGCGGAATCGAGGGCCGCTGTTGCGGCGGCCCACCTTGTTGGACAGAATTTGATATGTAATATTGTTGCTGATATTGTGATGGTGGCTGATATGCTTGAGTATATAAAGGCCTCCTATATGGATCTTCTGGTGGGGTAATTGGACTGACTGGGCTGTGCGACTCCCTCCCGACTGGTTGCATGGGAGGCTGGGGTGGTAGAGGAGGTGCGGTCTCGTACCTGAGACTACTGCTTCTCTGCGGGGCGTGTGAACGTCCCCCTGTTGGTGATTGCATCGGAGCTCCGTATCTCCCTCCATCGTAACTATTTTGTGTAGGTAGAGGAGGTAAAGGCGGGCCTGTATCTCGTCTCGATGGCCCCGCTGGTGAGTATGGCTGCGGGTTGGCCGTGGGCTTCGGAGGGGGAGGAGGGGGCTGCTGGCTCCCGGTAGATGATATGGAAGCAGGTCGTGCTCCCGCTATTCCTGGAGGAAGTGGGGGAATCGGAGGAGGGGCCGGCGCAAGTTGTGGCTGAGGGGAATTATGCTGTTGCCGTGAGATGACAGGCGGTTCCTTTGCAAATATGTCCCGTAATATTGCTAGAAAGTCTAGTATATTTGATTTCTGTATGTATATTAGCAACAGGAATCTCCCATTCAAATCACTGTAAGTGAATTTCTGGCTATAACTGACATCCCAATATTCAGCCCACCCCACTAAATACGGATGGTAGATTTTGCCCTGCGCATCAACATGTTGCCCAGGTCTCACTACCATTCCTTCTGCCGGGGTCACATAAACCAATGGCGCCTCTTGTGGATATCCATGCTGCACCCATAACGCTATTGGAAATCTGTATGTCGTGCCTCGAAAGTTGACGGGGAGTGTGCCTGAGAGGTGGAGGAGTAGAGCAGAAGAGCCATTCTCGTACGCTGGAGTTTGCTTTGTTAGCTATATGCCAATAATTAGAGGCATAGAAAGCGTACTGTAGACGTCGGTTCTTGGAGAGAGTGAGGAGTAGTGTGAGAGCGTCTGCGCAACATCGTTGTAGGTGCGGTTCACATCTTTGTATTCCTAAGATAATTTAGCACAGAATAATGTAAAGATGCCAAAAACCTTACACTTGTGAGTACGCTGTAAAGCCAGTTCAACACCTGCTGCCGAACAGCGGCCATAGCTACAGCTACATTGGACGGGGCATTGTGCTGCTGCATTTGAAGGTATTCAAGGTGACGGCGTCGGTGCTTCTTGGCACCGATGTCTTGGCAAAATTGTGGACTTTAGCGTCCAAATGTTGAAACGGTTGGTTGCATGTGCTTTGGAGCAAACCCGCTTTTATCCACCCAATATCCAATCAGAAGTAGCGCCTGTTGCAAAGAAACTTTTGCTTGTTCCTTTTCTTCCCGCAGCGCCGAAACCGCACGGAGGGGTTCTATGATGCGATGTCGTGCCTTTACAAAGCAGAGGCGAGGGTACTTAGTACTTAAGCATCCCGCAACTCTCAAACTTGCCCGATCTCTACTAATCCACAATTCTAATCCTTTTGCAACGGTTCATGCCAGCGTACTTTAAAGACTACCCAACGGCTGAGGAGTATCGGACAAGATCTGTATACTCCTTGCGTCTGGACGAAAACTAGTTTTCAACCTTCATAAATTATGCTTCCTCCTCTACCAATCCTTAGCGACTACGGAATATCACCAGATTATGGGTTTCTTCCGGCCGAATTGCCTCTTGAGAGGCTTCCGGATCCTTATTACAACAAGTGGGAAGCTGTTGTAGCAAACCTGCAAGGGCTAATTCTTAGCAAACGTTTGCGTGGAGTCATCGATCGGCTTCCCGTTCTCTCCACTGCCGGTCTGGAACACGACTCGGAATGGAGACGCGCATACTCGTTGCTATGCTTCATGGCACATGGCTATATCTGGGGCGGTGATAGCCCTTCAGAGGTTAGTTGCTGGTTTCCAAACGGCTGCGTAGGATGCTGATTTGCTTTAGCGCTTGCCACCGGCCATCTCGGTTCCCTTGCTGCATATCTCGAAGTATCTTGAGGTTCCTCCGGTTGCTACATATGCTGCCGTATGCCTCTGGAACTTCAAGCCGCTGTTTGAGGACGAGCATGTCGACAACCTTGAGAATCTTGCCACCCTTACCACCTTTACCGGGTCTATTGACGAGTCATGGTTCTATTTGGTTTCTGTCGCAATCGAAGCACGAGGAGCGCCTATTCTCCCACTCATGATTACTGCTATCGAGGCTGCTAGGATCAACGACAGCGCTATTGTGACGGCCTGTCTCCGCAGGTTCGCCGAGAGACTCGACGATCTTGGCGCACTCTTGCAGCGTATGCATGAAGGCTGCGACCCCCACGTTTTCTACCATCGCATTCGACCCTTCCTTGCTGGAAGCAAGAACATGGCAGAAGCTGGCTTGCCAAATGGCGTTCTTTACGAAGACGGGTTTGGAATCGAAGAGTTTAGGCAGTACAGCGGTGGCAGCAATGCACAAAGCTCCATTATTCAGTTCTTCGATATTGCCCTTGGCATTGAACATCGTCCGACTGGTGAAAAGAAGGACATGTCTTCCGAGAGCGAACTCGAGGGCACTGCACCGCCATCCAAGCACAATTTTCTGCTAGAAATGCGGAACTACATGCCTGGACCTCATCGACGATTTTTGCAAGACTTCACCATGGTGGCAAACATCCGCGATTACGTTGAAGCTAATCAAGGCGACTTCGAATTGACGGCGGCCTATGACGCCTGTCTTGCGATGCTACGCGCTTTTCGCGACAAGCATATCAACATAGTCACCCGATTCATCGTACTAAAGACTCGGGAGTCGAGATCTCATTCACGCTCTAAGAGCCCTGAGGCTGCACGTCACAAGCAGAACATCGCAACTGCCTCTCGCCAAAACAAAGATGACCCCACTGGCAAGAAGAAGCTTAAAGGTACTGGCGGCACTGCTTTACTCCCGTTCCTGAAACAGGCACGAGATGAAACTGGAGAGCCTACTCTGAACCAGTGGGCAAAGCGCGTGGCCAGCCGCGAGTTCAACACCAAAGGCCAAGGCGACTTCTTTTTGGGGAAGCTCGATGAGCATCCAGAGGAGGAAGTTGCGGCTGGTTTGGCTGGCACGTGGACCATCGATGATAATGCTGGCGGGATCTGCCATTACTGAACAACGAGTAGCGTAGCTTTGATCGAATTAACTTACGAAACACCCTTTCAAATCAATATCAGCTTTGAGATTTTAACCTTGTGATATGCCCGAATGATATAATATAGTAAAAAAAAATTGCCAAAGAACATCTGTAGACGTCCCGCCCCTCTCAGGCTGAATCCCTACTTCCTGAAGTCTACTCTGCAGCATCATATTCACAAAGTCACAACTTCTCAAGCATTGTTTGCATCCCTCTATTCATGAAGGAGGGTGTGCGTCTAGTAATCGTGTCACGTTATTTCGCCAAGATCGCGAGATTTGCTAGCCACACCTCGGCCTCTTGACGCGATCCATTTCGCGACGAGTGGAAGAAGCAAGCAAACAACACAATGGGAAAACCAGCTGCTGATGACGAAGGCATGGGCCCTCTGGAGCGTGGCCGTCGTCGGTACCAAGAAAAAGATTATGCTAGAGCACTATCAGCTTTCACAGAGGTACGTGGTGTTGCCGCATAACTTTCGTTTTTTGTGATCAACCTGTCTTCCTTCCCCTCTAGCACCTTTCAGTTTCAGCTCAGGCTCCTTGTAAAGAAGAGCTACTCAAATCGCGCCTTTGGATTACCAGTGCTTTCTTCTACTAATTTACTTCAGGCGGTTAATATGAGTTCTGGACATCTCCTGCTCACGGCGCTGGACCATCGTGCTGCAGCGCATGAGAAACTGCAGCAATTGCAACCGGCTCTCCTAGATGCTAAACGAATGATAGATCTGAAACCAGAACTCTCTAAGGTAATGCTTCCTGGACTGTATTGTGTCACCTGCCTGACATCGTCCAGGGATACCTTCGGTGCGGCAAGATCTTGCAGTTGAAGGGAAAACCTGAGCTTGCATTCAAAATATATGAAAGGGGACTAAGTAAGGTCAAAATAGGAGAGGACAAAGAGCGGATGGTTCGTTTTTTACAGACCCATCTTCAGTTCCAAAGCTCATATTAGCAGCTCTTGCAGTCAATGTTCAACAAGGCAAAGCGGGCCCTGGATCCGCAAAAAGTTCTTGATCCTCTCGTGTTTCTACCTTTGGAACTAGCGGAGATGGTCTGTCAGCATCTTGCAATGAGAGATAGAGTGTATGTCTTCTAAAATCTTCAAATATTGCCTCTGCTGAATCACAGCCTCAGAATATGCCTTGCCGTTTCAAAACCATGGAAGCGGCTACTCGAATCATCACCAAAATTGTGGTCTACCTTGGATACGACATCTGCAAAGAAGGCAATGAGTCACAAATCATTGAAAGCGCACTTGAAGCGCTCGAAATATACTCTTGATCATGCAATTATCACTCTGCGGGCTGCTCTGGATGTTCAGAAAATGTCTTACATCACGACCAATTGCAAAAACCTTCGTCGGCTCGAGATTCATGGCAGCGGTGTTATCGGAGACTCTCTTGTCAAGTCGCTACCTTTTGCGCGAAACTTAGACACGATATTTGTGTCGAGCAACTGCCAGATGACATGGTCCGCCTATGAAGAAGCGCTCAAAGCTTGCAGCAAAACGATTTCTAGTGCTACTTTTTTGCACGTCAAAGGCCCTGGTGCCTTTCTTAATCAAGAAATCCCCCAGCTTGATTCTCTAAAGAGTCTACATGTCAAAACTCGGGTCGAATATAGCAATCCCCCTTTTCATATAGTGAGTCCTATCCGGCGCATATATTCAAACAGTATCGAGCCTGCTGGCTTCACCCTGCAAACGCAGGAGGCCAATGGTTTGGAAAGGGACATCTTATTTGCTTTTCGTTTGTCAACGAAACATTTCATTCCGAGGTTGAACTTCTTAACTGACCACTGATAGGATCAACTCTCCAAGAGGACTCCGAAATTGGAATCTGTGATATTAAACAACTGGCATTGGATAGATTCTGGGGAAGTGAGTCTATGGACAAGTCTTCAGAATTTAGACCTAACCAACATGCAACTTATGCGGCTACCCGAACTTCCAGCCACGCTGAAACATCTCATCGTTAACAACAACAGACATCTCAAGATGGGTAACATGGATGATAAAAAGTTTACTGTGTTACCTCTGCTCGAAACCTTTTCATGTTCAGGAACAGCTCTAGATGGCTCGTTCATCAAGAACCTCACTGGAGAATCTGTAAAACGCGGAAATCTCAAACGACTTCTGATTGGCGACCGATTTGTGGAAACAATGGGGCCAGTAAGAGACGAATATCCCGTATCAGACACCGTCGAAGAGCTCTCTCTAGCCTCTCTGCAGCTTCCAGAGCAGCGCATACTTCAGGTTGTCAATCTGTATCCCAACGTTCGAAAGGTGGATTTGTCTGGCAACAAAGTAACCGGCGTTGCTGTGAAGGACTTTGTTCAAAGAGGGGTAAAATACCTCAAGCTGAACGAATGTAGCGAGGTCAGCACCGATGCTGTTGAGTGGGCGCGTGGACGGGGCGTTGAAGTCGAATTCAACTTTCCCAGCCGCAGTGGAAACACGAGAGCATACCGAGATACTGCTTTCGCTGGAGCATTCTAGGTGGCGCAAATCTATCTATCTCATGAGTTCTAGAGCTTCAGGAAGTTTACGAGCAAAAGGCAACTGTTCAAGCTGATGATTTCATGCCTGGGCTTTTTGGTTTGCAACACTCGTAATAGGGCTGATGCTGACGCCGAGGGTGGCAAAATCGTGGCCTTCACCGACTCACCGACCACCTGTTCATGCTGTGTGATTACACAAACCTCAGATCGCGTGCGAGGTATTTAATTCCATGATTTTTGATTACCTTGCATGGAGATACGATGGAACCTATGAGAATTAGAAAGAAGTGCTTTCAAAGTCGCAGTTCCACCAAGCCGCATCCTCCGAGCTGCAACAGAGGTCCTATTTCCGTCTTACCCTTTCTCTGAGCATCACTGATTCCTCCGAAAATACATCTTCGCCACATCAAGCCTATTCACTCATCACAGCCCCTATAATTAAGTCTCCATACGGGCACCCCAACATCATTCTGCTTTAAACGGATCTCACGTACGCCATTATTAATATCCGGACTCGAAACGCGTTTCTTTCTTTCAGCCCCTATGCAGTACCCGTGGTATCTTGGATAGAGGGTGGAGGGTCATGCATTGAAAATCGTTATCCTCTCTTGCATGCACCTCCACCTCACATAACCACCCCTCTCAGCAGCGGCAATCCAGCTATTTACCCCTCCATGCAGGAGCGTTAAGCGCCGGGATGTCAGACATGACGAAGCACACCAGCCACAGTCGCGCTCTCGTTCAAGTCCTGAGGTGGAGGTGAGGCTGGAGGTGAGGCTGGAGCTGGGGCTGGGGCTGGTGGTGATGGTGGAGCGTATGTCTCTTCCATCGATACTTCCTGCCAACACCGGTGTGGATTTTACGACGAAGCGTGTGTGATTCGTGGATATGCAGGTACGGTGCGTCAGGCAAGACCATATGCCCGATGGAGGTGGGGTGGGGCAATGCGTCGGGGATGCAGCATCCTACTTCACTTCGTGCCCACAGCCTGCTTGGCATGAGGCATGTTTTTGTACAACCATACAGTACCGTACAGAACTAGTTAGAGTTGCGTCGCGCTGCATGCTTAAATAGTTTAGGTTATCTTAAAGGTATTACAGTCCGTCCTCACCTAGGCATCCGTAGTGGAGATCCCGAAGAAACGCAGCTTTGTCTTTTCAAACTTGCCTTCTTTTGGATTCCAGTAGAACCACAAGGTGAAATATATACCGTAATTTATACCTTTGCAAAACTTCCCAGATTAAATGTGCCAGCAAAGGTAGGAAAGCCTAGACTGCCCGCCAGACCGTGGCGCACTGTTTCCAATGTCCAACACAAAAAAGTCCCACTCAACCTCCACGCGGGAGTTATTTATAGCCCCTAAGGGTCCGCCCGGCGTACCAAAATGACGTTGGTCTTCCCGTCGTACCCGTTCTTCTGACATACTGCAATATACCGCAAGGCTACTAACCCATTTCCTATGCTCTGTTCCGAGAATGAGTTATTAAAGTATGGACTGTGTAAAGATAGAAAAAACAAGGGGATCTTCCGCCGAGCGGCGGCGGAAGGAGGGGGGGCCAGATGATAACGAAAGTTAGACGGGGGGTGCATGTAGGACACGGGGTCCTCGGGAACAGGGCGCAAGTGTCGTGTGCTTCATTTCGAGCCCAATTTACGTTTCAAGTTTGCTGCGCTGGTCAAGTGAAGTGCCGGGTGCAAGCAAATCAACCTTGAAGGATGAGTTAAAGTTTGCGCCACAAGCATATTGTTCCTGGTGTATGTTTGGACTTTTTTTGTGTGTGGCTAAGCTATTTTAACTACACCTAGCCCCGTACACCAGGTATGGGGTAGGCTTTTTTGTTTGTTTGTTTGTAGGTTGATGTTGGTACCTATACACGAGCGATGATTGGGATCCTGCCAATCGTCGAATGAGTCGGCTGCCTGAGCCTCGCCTCGCCGCCAAAAGCTATGAGTCGTCCGTCGCATGAAGCCCGCATGTCTTAGACCCCACTACAAAGAGACGCATGATCAACATGTGAAAAATAGGCGCGATGAAAATGACTCAAAAGATGAATGTTGGTTGTACATGATGTTTGTTCCTGCAGGCACAGCCTGATCTTGATCTCCGTCCTATGAGACCCGTTTTGCTGCCTGAGCTGGAGACTAGCTCCTCTTGAGATATAGTATGAGAATTAAAGAAAAACAATGTTGCGCTGGGCAAGCTGAACAATGAATCGCAGATCACATCATTCGCCGAAAAGAATGACTCAAGGCCATGCTAGAGAGAGACAAGTCCCAAAATTCAAATCCTCCCAAACTCCGAGGTATCTTTATCCGTCCCATGCAATTGAAATAAGGAGAAAGTACAGTAGCAGCAAAAAAGAAAATGAAGTAAAAGACGCGCCGAAGAGGAAACACCAATGCCCAATTACCCAATGCCGACGCTATTCTATGCTGTGTAATCCGCTATAATGCATGCTGCAAACTTAAAATATCATGTCGATGACTGTGTCCATGTGTATGGATGGGCCTGCGCCCAGTGTGTAACCCTTCTTTGCGCCTTCGATAACTTCGTGAGGATCATGGCATCGCGCATATCTTTCGTTCGATCGTATTCATCGTGAGATGTCGTATGTATAAGGTGTGAGAGGAGTGGATTGGCCCTGGGAAATGTGGCCGGACTTCAAGGCGCAGAGCGAGGCATCAGTCGATCGTGACCGACGAGCAGGAGGGTGAGTTGAGAGGGTGGTGCCGAAGAAGTCCGTCTCCGGAAGGAGAAGAGATATTGAATCCAGTGCTCAAACTCGAAGACAACTAGAGGTCGCGATTGCCATGAATAACCAGTTACCGAAGACAATACGTTTCATCTGCGGTGCCTCCGCGATGAGTGTCTATGCGATCCGTGACTTGCTGTTCCATAGCCCGAGTCTGAATATGGATCCCGCGATGACGAAGACTCTTGTTGGTAATTCGAATGTTTCTCGCAGGCGTATCCGACTAGCAGTGTTCTCTCGACAATACTGTGCCCTTGTTGACCATATGCTGGGCACATGTCGATATTGTGCTTGTAGTAGAGACAGCGGCACACGGAGTAACGCTCGACCACGAGATAACACATAATGGCGGCGGTTATGGTGGTGACGCTGGTGGTGGTTTGGAGTCGATGATGGGTTGTAGTGGGGTAACCAAATAGCGATCGAGGGGTAACTGTGAGATGAGGATATGAAATAAAAGATAGCCTGAGATGAACGGCAGTGAAGTTATGAAATATATTAATGAGCAGACTGAAACAGAAGCCTGAGCAAAGAAAATCTAACAGAATAATAAGACAGGGCGAGGTGACGCAAAAGAGTCATCTGGGCCGTGGGACGGTGACTGCCTTAATAGTCTTCCAGCTGGACATGAGATTCTTGCCAGAAAGGCATGAGGCAACAGTGAGTGGTGGATGAGATGTGGTATGAACTGCTTTTGGCATATGCAGGTCAACATGCAGGAGGTTATACCAGGGAGGGATAAGAGATGAGTCGAGTCCGTAATCAGAACTGGGGATAGAGTAAAAAGTCCTAGCCCAAGGTCTTGTGAATAACTGGTCGGCGTGTTGTCCCACGCCAAACGGGTGGTCTGTCCGCAAGCTGGCTTACAGAAGGGAGGGAAGGCTGAATAACCTCAGCCTCTCAAGAAGCAAGTACCTGGTAATATTCCCGGTGACATGGTTCAGGACCACAAAGGTTAGTTCTGATAGCAGTCTAGGTCGGTGAGTAGCGAGAGAACTAAAGAAGGAATATGGCGGTGCATGGCGAGGATACCGGCCCAGGTAGGCTCCAACAAGGGCCATGGACGGAGCAGTTTACGGGTAGTACAGTAGCAAAGTATCAAGGACATGTATGATGTGAGAGAATAGTGCAGAAAGCGGCGTTAGGGTAAAGAAAGACGGCGCCCAGGGAGCTACTTGCAGGGGAGAAGCATAGTTGCATAATGATGGCCGGACTTGTGCGGTGGAATAGGTGTGTTGATGTCCCCATTCCCATGTAGGTAAGATGACAAGAGGTGCAAGAAGGACGACGTTAGGAGTCGTAGTCGCAGTCGCAGCTAGTCGATTTAGCGACAAGCGAAAATCAGCAAATAGGTAGCGCATCAGACGCCGAATTTAGAACACCCCTACGAGAAGCCGGCGAGCGGGCAGGCGCTGCACTGCAAGGGTTGCTTGGTGTTGCATGCTCTTGAGGAATTCCACTGGTGTCTCCGCCGAGCAATTGGGACCGAATGGGATTCTGGCGCGACCTTTTTGCTGGGATCAGTGGGCTGCCCGCCCACGTGCTGGGCTGTGTAGTCGTCGCTACGCCCTGCCCCCTGTTTTCTGGAAGCTGTCGCACTGCTTCCACGGTGCCAATGACGCTGGCGGGCCATCGTGCAAAGCCGTTACCCTCCAAGTACCGGTCAAATGAGAGGCCCAACCTGTGTCCCAGGAATCGGCGTTGTGCGCCAGCATTTCCGGAGTACAGGCACTCATCCAGCCATTCGAGGCGGAAGTTTCACATCTATGCATACTGTATGTAGCTCTATGCCTATGCCTATCTTGCAGGCTGCATCTCGTAGCCTGCTAAACTGCTAAGTTCCCCTCCATCGTCCAGTGACTTGTGGCAGGCCTTGCGTATTCAGGCCAATCATTTGTCGCCACCCTGCCTAAGGTTAAGAAGGCCCGGCAGGCTTCAACACCTTCCAAACTTCCTACCGGCAGCATGCCTGGCACTATCATGCAAGTCGAGAAACATATGACTCCATTCCCGCGCTTCTCAGCTGGACCAGGTGACGAAACGAGCATCCGCATCTGTTCTCCGAGACGGAGCCTCAAAAGACAAGGGCCAGGCGCGTTGTCAAAATCCTATCCCAGAATCTCAGAACTGAATTGCGTTACAATCCACAGTTCTTGGGAAATATGCAATACAGTGGAGTTGCTAGCTTCAATTGAGAAACAATGGCAAATGCGTTTCGAATGCAAGAGCCTCATAGGCTCGAATACGATTTTGGTTAAACAAAAATAAAGTTGAGCAAAGACCCTCATGGCGGCTAAGGTTCACGATACCCTCATCGTGGCCCTGAGATAGTACTATCTGCAGGTAGAAGCGACTTCCGAAATCTGCCTTGCACCAACACGGTCCTCCGAAAAGAGCCAACAGCCTTGCGCTAGGCCGCACCGGCGGCTGTTCTCGTAAGGCGTCCAATGACAACCCCCGGGCGAGCTCCGCCTCATTGTGGCTTTCGGAATCTTGCTGACTGTGTCGGCGAAAGTACCGAGCGACAACAGATTCGGGCTCGCCGTTGATCGAAGGCAGCAGTGATTCCAAGTCGGTATGAGAAGACATGATGATGTATAATGTCGTAAATATAACGCCCGGCTTCTGTTCCCGCATTGTTTGAGAATAGGCACGGTCATTAACACGAAGTGGAGCCCCATGGCACCATCGGACGACGCCCTCTCGAGTCGAAAACTAAGTACGAAGTAAGAAGTTACATTCGCTGTCTTTACGAAGTCGTAAGTGGGCCAGAGACGCCGTCAGAGAATCAGAAGGTATCCCTGCTATGATGATGCATTTGAAAATTTATTAAATGTGCGATATCCCTCGGGGATATAGCTGCCAGGAACATTCAGCTTCAACAGCCAAGTGGCTTGAGCTGAAGTGTTTCCCCGCTTCAGTACATTATATAACAAGCATAAGAGAACCGAGGCATGAGACGCTAGCTATAGCGAAGCTCTCAATATGGTCAGCCTCCATATTCAGGCTCTCGGGCCATGTTGCGGCTGACCCCTCATACCATAAGTTATGGTTGTGCTGCTCTCCAAAACATTCTGAAGTCAGTCGCCACTGCAGGGTCCTTGAGTTTCTGCTACATCATCTGGCCATGCAAATCATCATCAGCTCTGCCACCGGTAGCGCAGAGTCATCCGGTACGAGTGTAGCTGTGTATGCTTTCATGAACAAAACACGTATTGCCTATTCTTGTCAAAAGCTCGTTTTCTACGGCCCGATCAGTAAACTCAGGTCTGGTTTTTGAATAGCCAATCCGAGTTAGCGTCCACCGTGAAGTTTGTGATGTTGAACTCATTTGCTCCGTTGCTTATTTCCTGAGGCATCATGTCACTAACGCCATGTCCATTCCCATTGCTTACCACGTGGCTCATATCTCCATTTCCTGGCGCTACCGGAAGTCTTGGTACGTTGAAAAAATCAAAGACATCCAAGTATTCGAGTTCGTTCGGAGCTGGTGTCCTAGCTGGGGTGACGCTAGGCAGTCGAGCCACCATACCGACGTGTTTTGGCTGTCTTGAAATTAAGAAGTCCAGGTCGTATGCACAACGTCTCATGTCTGCGAGGATCTTTACAGACGATGGTGTAACCCTCTCCCCATTAGCACCAGCAGAGCGCTCGGAATCTCGGTGCTCGTCAAGAACTCGTTGAAGAATCGCTGTATACCGTTCCGCTACTAGCCAATATCGGCCCATCTCCCGAAGAGCGTCCACAAAGAATTGGATTTGCGGGCTGAGTTTGTGTTCAATTGTAGATCCATGGACCAGTAGTAGCCTTGCGGCTACCCATAGGGTGAATGCAAACGGTGGGCCAAGTTTGGGCAACATGCCATTTTGAACCACGAATTCGCCAAGTGCAGCAATGTTTTCCACTGCACCATGACAACGCTGACTAGCACTGAAAGACGGTGTAAAAATCGGAGAACGTGTTGTTGGGTATGCTGCAGAAGAGTGAAGTCTAATGACTGCAGTATGATATGTTGCTATTTTAGGGTTAGTATATCCATAGCCTTCAGTGTTGACTGAACTCACCATGTAACATTACCCATCCACAATTGATGGATTTGTTGCCTCCGGGTTGGAAGAGCTTTGCCATGTTGCCATAATCACCAGGAAGATTGAACTTCCAAGAAGTGAGCATATTATCAAGCTCCCGATATTCTCCCTGCCACTGCTCCACATCTGACAGTGCGCTGATGTCGACAGGCTTCTTGAGAAATTTGTGAATTCTTGATAAAATGCCCAAGATTTCGATGTAGTACGAGAAGGCGCCAAGGTTTTCCGGTTTGTCGATATCGTATTCTGTGCGTTCACTCGTTCGAAACCATCTTGTCTGAACCGCTTGATTTTTGTTCCAGAGATCATCGCGGCAGGGTAAAGTTCTGTCAATCTCTTTCTCGTCGAGGGCGAATTCGAAGGCAGTCGCAATCGTCGCATATCGGTCAAGCAAATATACCATCCAGAACAACCGTCTCCGAGATTCTTCTTCGATGAAGCTGTCTGATTCAGGTAGAACCATGGCTCGAAGAGTGTAAATAGAAGGATATACTGGCGACACGGAGGATGATGTGGTCTCAACTGCTAGTCCCAATTGGACAACAGATCGAGTAATAAGCGCTAAGAGATTCCATCCCGGAGGACCGTTGCTACTCCCAACAAGGTCGAGGGCCAAAATAACGAGCGCCTGCAGGGCTTTGACCGACGAATTCTCAAGTCCATAAAGCAGGACCTTCTGCTTGGAGATATCATGGTAATGACGCCGTCTATCCTCTGTCAACCTTGGATCTGTGGAGAATCTCAATGTCGTCACAACGATAGCGTGTAGCAAGATTCTGTCCGCTTCGTCTAACGAGGACTGGCCAAAGAGAGAATCAAGAGTGGTTCTTCGATGTAAGATTGGACACCAGGTATTGATATATTTAAAATAGAGGTCCACTAAAGCGTAGAGGAGATCATACGGAGGCAAGGCATGATCGGAAGATATCTCAGCTTGCGTTTGTGTTATATTGAGACTCGGCGATTCGAGAGGTGGTTGATTCGGGCTGTAGAACTCTGGTGCGTGGCCCACTGATATTGGATGAGGTGGTGGGTGGGATTGATTATGAAGATGATTGGCCTGTTGCATTCCTTGCTGAAATACATCACCATGTAGACCGGAGGGGGTCTGAGGCATCGCATTGGCGAAATCCAAAGATTGACTTCCAGCGTATATGGATGGCTTTTGAAGGAAGAGCGCCGTTTCGGCGTGAGGGACATGACCGCGGGATCCATCGTGTGACCGGAAGCCACCCACACTTTGAGGTGTTTCATGGTCGCTCGGCAGAGAGTTGCTGTGGTTAGTGAACGATGTCTCTAGTATCTGAGCATGTGAACGTAGAACTTCCTCGAGCCTGTCAAGTCGTTGCTCCAGTTCGCGGCCATAGCCAGCACGCAAACCAGGCTTCTTTCGCTCTTTGTACTCGCAGATCGCACCGTTACGAGTGCACCATCCGCAGGAGGGCTGGCCGCGATCGCATTTCACCTATTCGGAAAGGAGATTAGTGAGGGCATTAAAAAAGGTTCGGTTTTCATCCGGATACGCCTTTCAGATGTCAACAAGAGCATGAAGTGAAAAACCCCTCTACCCTTATCAGAATACATCTTCCCTCTTGCTTGATGACATTACTTAATGCCAGACTTAGTAAGTCTTTCAAGCGAGCCTGTCTGGTGATAGATTACTTGAGATGCACCGGTGGAGCTCTTTAGGATGGATCGTCGTAGTAAGTGCCGAAAAGACAACACATACCTTTCTCTGCTTGCACAACTCGCATCTTCGACGAATAGAAGTTAGCCAATCTTGCTCATGATTCTCGTGGTGTTGATTCGCAAAAGTTGAATTCTCAAGATTTGTATCACCATCGACATCTAAGCTGTGCTGAGGAGGAGACATGATGCTTACGAGACTGACATTGGCCTCCGCTGTCTCTTGCGGGGCCTTTCACCGTTTTCTCCATTGCTATCCTCCTCACTGTACGCGTTCTCCTCGTCAGTGTCGGGCTGAATCGAGTCAGGCCGCTGGACCGGGTGCGGCGACAATTTGATATCCATCTGGAATAGGCGCAGGCGCAATAGCTGTGGTAGCTGTGGCGGGCCAGAAATGTTTCTTTTTTCGGTTCAGTGTAGGACGAGGGTCGGGCAGCTTTATGGCGAGAAAAAGGATTTTGCGGAGGTGTGGGGTAAGGCCGAGCTTGAGATCAGGCTGGTGGGTGGGTGAGGTGGCGCGTACCTACGCTGCAGGGTGCAGGGTGCAGGGGGCAG
>QGMK01000961.1:0-14837 GCA_007825345.1 Lachnellula suecica
TTAATACGTAGTACCCGAATTATAAAGCGCCGAAATAAAATAAATTAACCGTTATATAAGATATTATATAAACGACGCGAACCGAATATCTCCTGTTATCTTTAACCTCCCAAGTCTTTAAACCTCTGTTGATAAGCGGTGTAAATTCCTATAGCCGCAGAGTTGATAAGAATTGATCATTGCTGTGGTACGACTCCAAAATGTTAGTGGCTTCCGCGAGTCGCCAGATTTGGCAATATACAGGTCACGTGCCGAGGGGTTTGCGCGACCGTGGGGCGCATACCGGGGAAGTTGGCCATTCACATCTATGCTTTCTGTTCATGCACTTACGCCGCCAACAAAAATATAACCTTTGTCAGAGTTGCAGTCAGCTCTTCTTGGTTCGCCGTACGCGATACTTATATCTGCCTCCGTCCAGATATATAATTCGGTTGTTCTACCTCTCCGTCGAGCGATATCTCCGGATCTGCTCACCCTACACTCGAAAGTCGAAAGCTGCTGACGACTTGCCACTAGTTTATCCCCTTGGACGGCTCGGACGACTATATGAAGATAGCAAAAAGGAACCACGGGGCCAAGCATTCGCTATTTGATGCGTCAGTTTCTCGGGTCCAGCTTATTACCAAAGCTGTCAGAAAGCAACAGGATTCCCAGGAGACAAATCGAATCGAGATCTTGTACAGCCTGGAGCGGGGTGAGTACTAACCCGTACTGTAAGGCTCACATGCCGACGTTTCAGCCACACGCATGTTCCAGGGGTATCACATTGGGCATCTACCCCCACCATAAACTCGGAAATACAAGAAAGGACCATTTTCCACGAAAAGTGTACGACCCAATTTTTGTCAACTTGACACCAAGATAATCGGACCAGCTTTTGCGGCAAATTTTGGTTCGCACTATAATTACTCAGGCCTCACGGTTTCGACGCTATTCAAACACAGCCCTGCCAACGGATACTCCCCAGAGTCCCCACAGATTTGGGAGAGCGATACTTTTCGACCTACCCTTTGCGTTGGCTAATTCCAATCTCCAGAGATATCCAAACTTCCCACGAATATGAATGAGTCGATAGAGGAGTATGTTCTTGCGAGTACACTAAGCTATCAACTTGGCGGGGTCACATCTCGCAACTCTACACCCTCCACGATATCTCTCCCCAACGAGCTTTTCTTGGACATCACCGCCTTTCTTGAATTCTCCTCTTTGTGGTCACTTTCTCTTGTAAGCTCCCAGTGTCGTCAATTAATACGCCCACGACTGTTCTCCGGCGTTCAATTTGACTTTACCTCGGGCCAGCGACTGTGATCTAAACTCGACACAGGCTCCTTTGACCGCCTTGGATCATACATTCGGCGAATCTCCGTGGAACCGTTTTGGACGTATCACAATTTTGACAATTCTCCAGGTAGGCGGTTCATACATTTGCTCAAGAGCTCGCCGCCGTGAGAAGTGAATGGTAGCTGACTGACACAGTGAGCGGAGCTCAACATTTTGCATCAACTTGGCCTCTGTGGCATGCCATCGCTTCACACTCTTCACTTCCACTGCTGGAGAAGACGAAACTGAGGTACTTCTCGCCGCCCCGGCTGTTTTACAACGCACTGGTCGGCTCCAATATTCAACACCTCATGCTCGAGCGCGTCCATATGGATGCAGACTTTGACATCGGGCTTGAAAATGATTCTTTGTCGTTGCGTACACTATGTCTGCCTGTAACAAAAGGAGTCAAAGGCGAAGACAGCCCAGCTTTCCAATATACGCGCTTGATTTGCTTGTGTGCCGCAAGTCTTGAGTCGCTGACTTGGAGAGATTATCCTGGCCAGGATCGCACGTCGTTTGAAATCGCTGCCGACCTTTCTAAGCCTCCTCGATTTCCTAGGCTCAGATCTCTGGATATCCAGCTAGAGCATATGGGAGGGATATCAACGGTTTTGGACGCACTTTATTCCGCTCCATTGTCGGTTCTTGTAATACATGACAGACTCCGGGAATTTGGGGGTAATCCTCTGGCGTCAAGGGGTCGCGCACGATCCCTTGAGAAATTTCGATTGAGCCCAGAAGAAATGGATAACGCTGACGACATTATTGATTTTCTGAGAGTAAACCCGCACATTAAACGGCTTATTCTGACAGTGACCGAAGAAATAGCCACCATACATCTCCTGCCCATGTTACGAACTTCCTTCAAAGCCTTGACCTCGTTGAGCTTGACTTGGGACTGGACAAGAAAATGGGATTACGGCATTTCACGCCGCTCTCCAAGCTATCACAGACCTATCCAGCCTCGAACAAGTTCATTTCGGCGTGGGTCCGGAGACCGTGTATTGGGACATTGACCACGATTGGGTACGGATCCACCTTAGCAAGTTACTACGCCTCAGGCAGCTTGCATTGATAGGAGACATGAGCCGGGATAGATTACCACCAAATTTCGTGGCAGCCGAAAGAGAACTGCTTGTCGAGGCCGCCCACTACACCGGTTCAATTCCAACTCTGGACTGGTTGCTGCTCGAGGAATTCTTATTCATCCCGGCTAAAAGTCCACATGCGGAGGGAGTTGGGTGTGTAGCTCCATACTTTCTTCGCGAGATGATCGGGAAAGTCGAAACCTTGGGAATTATTGATAGGATGTTTGGTTGGGAGGAGCCCGAATGGAGAACCTGAAAATGAAAGCCAACCCACCTAACTCGATATCTTCAGTCTTGCGCGGACGAGCAGATACAGCTACTACGGCTATTTGGCTGTGCTGTCCTAATAGATTAGGTGCTTGATATGTGTGAGTTTGAAATATCCGTGGAGTTGTGGTGCTAACTTCGCACCAGGTGCTGTCTTTCTTTCGAATTTCAGAGGCTACTGCTCTTTGGCATGAATGAAATCACTCTAAAAGCTTTTCCCGAATATCTTGATATGATTTATGTCAACTTTCAAATGGCTACAATGCAGTGGTATAATTATCAACATGGCGCCAGCCTTCTCACGAATCCCAAATTGGCCCAAACCCAGGGATACCTCTACTCTCCATCCCATATACAACCTTCTTCGTCAACTTAGGATTACTAATAACAAAAACAGCCTCCGCGTTACTCTCCTTGTACATCTGATACGCAAGCTGGACCAAATCAGGTCTACCCTTCTGTCTCGTATCCCACACTAACGCATCCGGATCAACTGCTTTTACAGCATCACAGATGCCCTTTCTATACGTCTTCTCGGGACTCGGCGTACTCCAAATCACACGACAAGAAGTCTGAGGAATATCTTGCATGACGCCTAGGCAAGGCCCGATGCCTGAGCCCGTTGTTACGATCACGACGCGCTTGAAAATTTGCGCCACGCAAAGCACGCCCGTGACGGGTATGCCTTTAACATAATAATACGGCTGTGGATTCCGGATCGTCTCTTTCGTCCAGTCTCCCGCATCGGAGATGATGACCGAGCCGCCCGACTTCCCGCCGTCACGGGCTGGGATGCACGCGAACGAGTGCCACTCGCCCAGCGGCGCCTCAGAAATCCGCAGTCCGACGAATAAGGGGACTGGCTCCTTGAAATGCAAGCGCACAGCATGGTCGGATAATTTTTCGGCCTCGACTGGCATCTTGTGGAGTCGGATCCATGGGTTGATGGTGTGTAATGAGGCGACGAGGAGGAACCAGAACGCGGGCATCTGGATGCATACCATGCCCAGATTTCCGGACTCATTGGTCACCTGAGTGCGAGCGAAAAGGACGATCTCGACCCAGAAGAGCGCCAGGGAGAACCAGCCGGCCCAGCGATGCACCTGCTCGAAGGTATTGTGGGAGCCGAACCGGAACTTCGGATACGCCGTGATGCAGAGCGCAAGCAGCAGCAAGAGCAGCGCGTATGAGAACGCCCCAATAGCTGCTGGGTCAGGCGCAACATGGCCGGCGGCGAACTCGTTGGTGAGGAAGCTCGTAAGCAGGATGAACCACAGGACGGAGCTTACGGCGGCTCCGGAGTGCACGCCTCCATACTCATAGACTTTTGCGAGCATACGGCGAACTCTCAGCGGTGCCCATAGTGGAACGATCCAAGTGGCTTTGTAGCAGAGGTTGACGATGTAGTCTTGTCGTATCAACAAGGCTACTAGAATGTTTGCTGCAGCGGCTGTGGCGAAGGCTGAGAGAGGAGGGTCGGTTGTCCATCTGTGATTCCGAGCAAGAAGCCCTCCAAGTCCGGCAATGTTGAAGACGAAGACGAGGGAGAAGAGACGTCGATATACATTGAGAAATGTATGCCTTGCGTGCCGAAGGACGCGGATCTTGCGTTTGGGAGGAAGTTGTTCATCCTCTACTATTGTGTTCTTTTCAAGGTCGAGATTTAATGTGTTGGCGCTGTTCCTCACCGAGGATCTTTTTGATTCCGGTGATAAAAGGAAAACTCCTGAATCTGTTGACTGATGTTTTGCCTTTGCAGCAGACTTGGCCGTTGGCGCTGGTTTAGTGACCATGTTTGCTTTGAGTGGATTCTTCATTTTTGATATGAGAGGGGAGTGCTTGTGCAGTTACAAGTGTAAGCTCCCTTTAAGTTTTAGGGTTTGTACAAGTACCACCGATAAGCCAAGCAAAGAGGTTGGTCTGCTTCTTCCTCTTTCAGAACAGCCAACTGCCGCAAATATTGCCCGATTGTCAGATAAAGATCGAGTAAGCTACCGAGGTCTTCGATTGCTATCAGCTTCTGATCAGGAAATATCGAGTTGCCAGGCCGGATTTAGGTGCAGATGGAACGGTCACATTGATACGTCCACTGTACAGTATACGAGTTGCATCTATAGGATCGAAGGCTCGGCGCTGTTTTGCACCCAGATGAATCCAGTATGTCCGGCGGCAAACGAACTGCTGCATGGCTTTTCCCGTCTTGCGCCTGCTCAATGCGCGGGGGGCGCTTGAGAATCCTAGCTCTGCTGTTACGCTGCCCATTATTAATCGCTCAAAACGATCCCTGAAATTGGAAACTAGAAAGCACATCACAAAACTAGTTCCCGTCCTGTCAGTCAAATGGTCTAATCGCCCGGGACCGGGGGAGGCCGGATAGAGAACAGACTGGAGCTCCAACAGGGATTGCATGCAACATCAAAGATCGATTGCCTCACGATACAAGAAAGTCGAAAGACTAAAGCGGGATTTTATGCGAGCTGGACTATAACTAGAAAATGAGGAACGAGCTAACACTTTCCATGTTGCGTCTGTACACTCATCCGTCCAAAGTTTTTCCCTCGCGCTGATTCAAACAGCCGGGGTGGGATGGTGCCTCCAGGGTGCATTCTGGCGGTGAGGACAACGCTACTGCAGCCGAAAAGAAAACCACTCTTGCCCTGCAGGACGATGACACAAGCGTGCAACAGCTTCATTTACACCAGCCACTCCTGAATTCGCAATCGAGAAAGGGCATGAAGTTGTTCAATATTTGGCTGACGTGAGACGATTGGTATTTCGGGATCAGAATGACTTGCTGTCAACGCAGGACTAACATCGTGAGATTGTGGTTGCACGAAACGCCAACATCTATTAATCAACGTCAATCCCCAGCCAACCTCCAGCACACCATGGCCTGATCGAGCCAATAATCGACATGGGCATGCTGGATGAAGCAACAGGATCGACGACTACTGCATCTTGATAACAACGCAGAATCTACTGTGTCGCCGCGCACAACGCCTGTTAGCATCATGACGACCCCGATTCTAGAAGGTCCGGATTGATTCGCTACCATTACAACGGTAGGTTCTGGGCTGCGGTGCGGATGCGGGCCGTGGATGATTGGCGAGTGATTGGAGCCGTGTCCAAACCGAGAAAGGAGTGGCTTACAGCTTACTCGAACAAGCATGATACGCTTTATGCATACTGAGCCAAGTCCGTCCAGTCAAACGACGAAGGAACCTCACAACGCGCTGCACGCTGCAGAAGTATTGATGCGAACTCTCTTACCGAAGTCATGGATTGCCCCGCATCGCGTGTCTATTACTGTCTATGGCTACAAACAGGCTCCTCCCGCGAAGGAAGGACACCCGGATGGTCCGAAAGGATTTGGGGTTGTGCTCCGCTCCGTCGTAGCTTGCAGCGGGGTAAGAGAACTAACTGTACACCTGTATCTACCAGCCACCTGGAGCTACTTTCCGGCCTCCCAACTCGACAATATCGAGTGTTCGAGGTCTTATCTAGCCCACGAGAAAGTTTCAAGACTCGTGGATCCCATGCAAACGGCAATAATGCCGGGCGTAGAGGTAACATCCGAGCAGTGGACTTCCCGAGTGGTACTCTGTAGCTTGCGTAAGTATCTGCTAGCCACATGGAGGCGCAGAGTGGGCGCGCTATTGGGGGGGTACAGGTGGGGGTGGGATGCCGCACTGCATGCCCCGCCCAAAAGCCTCCTTCGACTTTGGGATTCCTGGAAATCGCCGACCAAACACCTGCATTCGCAGCAGCTCTTTTGGAAGGTCTCATTCGGCGGTAAATCCCCAACATTTCAAGACGCAATTAGCCCACTCAGCTGGGACACCGCCCGGCGCACCTCGGTGCTGATGCCCACTTTCGTCCCAGACCTGCATGTCACCATACGCCCACACAGACATCCGCATTAATGATCTTCTCTTCGAGCATTAGTTCCGATGCGCGCTTGTCACACTACTAGCTTGTAGTTGCATATGCTAGCCGTGATGCTTGACTCGGCACAAATGTGTGCATGCCAGAGGATTACCAGGTAGGTGTATCTCAGAGCTTACCCTCCACACCATGTTCAGGTTGGTAAGTTGGCTGTAGGTCATCCATCTCTGGGCGTACAGCATCACATTCCTATTCCGCTGTCACACCTACAAGAAACCGTCTGTATCCAGAGGATCATGATCATGTGTTCACGTTGATACAATCGTACTTCTTCTTTCGGACGTCAGATCTATACTGTTCAATATCTTACAAAGAAACGAGACGGCAAACGATCTATGCTTATCTCAATCGCGTGCTTTTTAGACGACCCAGAAAGCCTTGAAATTCCCACTGAAAAGCAAGCAAGCAGATCGACGTTTGGGAGAATACCTCGCAGAATCCAGCCTCAAATTTCTGAAATTCAATCAAGAAATCCCATAGTTTGAGCCCGGCGGCGTTTTGCTTTATTGATTTTTTGATACCCATATACGATTAGCAAGATGGATCTCGTGACATGGACTTTCTCGAAGAGCCAGGCGTACGATGAAGAGAAACCCGTATGTCTATTGCCCTTTATAGAAAAAACTTCCAGCTAACAAGCACAGCTGTATATCAATGCCTCAAACTCAACAGAATCTCTCTCCGCCACGCAATGCCAGACACTCGTCCGCCAGCTTGTGAGCGGGCTCAAACACCAAGGTCTCAAAACGGGAGAAACAGTCTGCATGCTTAGTTTCAACAGCGTATATTCCCCAAAAATAACCCCTCTGAACTCCAAAAACTGACCCCAAGAAACAGATATACTACACCTGTCTCCAACTCGGCATAATCGGCTCCGGCGCCTGCTTCACCGGCGCAAACCCCGGCTACACAGCCCACGAACTCGCGCACCACCTCCGCATAACCAGCGCCAAATACTTCCTCTTCTCGCCCAAAAACATCAAAGCAGCCACCACCGCCGCCAAAGCCTGCAACATCCCCGCCTCCTGCCTATTCGTGCTCAACACCTCCAACGAGGAGATCCCAGAAGGATATCAGTCCTGGACCAAGCTGTTGGAATGCGGAGAGCAAGATTGGGAGACTGAGCTGAATGCGAGCACAACGACGGCCGCGTATGTGAGCACGAGCGGCACGAGTGGCTTGCCCAAAGCTGCAATTCTGACGCACTCATACATGGTGTCGCAAGCAGAGGTGATCGGGCGCGTCACGGGCGGTAATCACAAAGTAAGCATAAAATCCTCCCAAATTCCCCAAACGAGAAAGCAGAACTGAAAGGTTCCCCTACATTAGACGCCGCAACTGGTTGTAACCCCGCCCTTCCACGTCTTCACGGCGCCCATCCAGCACGGCATCCCGCTCAAGCGCGGCACGCCCTGCTACATCATGCCCCGGTACGAAGAAGCCGGTTTTTTGAACGCGATTGAGACGTTTGGAATCACACGCACCGTTATTGTGCCCCCGCTCCTGCCCGCGTTGGGCGATACGGCCACCCAGGCGCAACTCGCTTCCTTGAGATCAATTTTCGTAGGAGGATGCTGCGCCACCGATGGAATGCAGCAGCGTCTGTACGAAAAACTGCACCCCTCAGCCAAAATCCAGCAAGTGTACGGCCTCACAGAAACGGGCTGGGCGACCGTGTGGCAGGGGAAGCAGAAGGATGAAACGGGCAGCGTTGGGATGCCGCTTCCGGGGACGAAATTCAGGTATGTTGATTGCTAATCAAATGCGAAATGGCTTGCTGACGTGATGACATTACAGAGTGGTGGGAATAGATGGCCAAATCATCAAGAAAGATGGCGTCCAAGGCGAGATCCACATCAAGCCCCCGCACCCCATGCGCGGATACCTCAACAATCCCATTGGTACCGCCGACGCCTTCTCGACGGATGGCTGGGTACGCAGCGGCGACGTCGGCTATGTTAAGAATGGCAAATGGTACGTGGTGGACCGCACGAAAGACTTGATCAAAGTCCGTGGCTGGCAAGTCAGCCCCGCCGAGATCGAAGCGGTTATTATCGAGCATCCCGAAGTGGCGGATGCAGCAGTTATCGGTGTTGCATCAGACGACGGCACAGGCGAGGTGCCGCATGGCTTTGTGGTGAGAGCAAAAGACACTGAGGTCAGCGAGGAGAGCATCAAGGCGTTCCTAGGCGAGCGGCTGGCGCGGTACAAAGAAGTAGACAAAGTCATCTTCGTCGACCGCATCCCCCGAAACCCCACCGGCAAGATCCTGCGCCGAGTGTTACGCGATGCACGGGAACCAACCATCCAAACGCCCGACCAGAAAGCCGCCGCAGAATACTCGAACGCGCTGCGGAATCTCGAACAGAAAGAAATGGTGCGGAAATCGCGCAGTCCGTCGGATGCGAGCAACCCCAGCCGGCCCGAGAGCCTCACGGATGCGTCGACGGTTACTGATAGTCCGCTGATGAGCCCGAGGGTTGAGAAGGGCGAGATTGAGCTGGTGGTTAAGAGGAGGGGCTTGAAGCGTAAGGGTGGACAGATTGAGTTTGTGCAGCCGAAGCGGAAGAGTGCGAGGCTGTCGGCGCTGTCTGCTATGATCAGAAATTAATGGTTATGAATAATGTTAACGGAAGACATGAGAAGTTATGAGTAATGTGGAGTTTTGGGCGTATAGCGGGATGGGCATTTTGTTTTGGGAGATAATATGAACAGCATAGACTGGCACTCCTTAAATCAGATGTATGGTTCCTGCCGGGTAGATTTGATAGAGATGGAGATTGCACAAGAGAACCCTTGCTCTAAGATCCAAGGCCCACGAAAAGAAAGCGAGAAAGATAGGCAACTAGCCTGAGCAGTAAAGCAAAATATAATCATAAAGTACAATCGAGCAATTGATGTGGCACGAGAGTTAAGGAAAGTATACATTCAATTTTACAACCCTATCTACCCCACCAGCCTCCCAAAGAATGACAGAATCCCAGATTCCCACACTCCAGAGCAAGCTCCTCACTAAAGAACATTACAAGCAAACCCCTAGCCTCTAAGAAAGCAATACTGCACTATGTATTTACACTATCCAACCCGTCACCACAACAAGCGAGGAATCTAGTTCTCGTTGGAGGCGATGGCGCGTGCGAAGCGGCGCTTGCTGAGGTTGTACTCGATGGAGCGCTTCTTGGCGGCAGCAGATTGAGTGAAAGCGACAGATCCACCGAATGGGCCAGCGAGAGCAGCGTTCTGCATCTTGGCGACGCAGACGTTGGAGGCACCGCCGGAGGTACCTGAGCAAGTCATGCCAGCGGGCATCTGGATTGCGACAGGGAAATCCATAACGGAAGCAGCAGAGAGACCACCGATACCGATACCTGGGACGTTCTGGGTGACAGTGGCGGTCTTGAAGGCAGCGGGGTCGGTTCCGCCGGAGGTGGCGTCGACCATTGCGGTCAATGGGCCGGCACCGTCCTGGTTGACTTGGTGGAAGTTCATGGTGAGAGTTCCATCATCAGCGCAGGTTGGGAGACCAGCTGAGGCGCCCATACCAGTGGCGGCCTTGACACCAGTCTCCGTGGTGCCCTTGGGGGTCTTGACTCCACCGCTAGCTTGGCGGACACCGAGGGATCGCTTCATCATCATTGCTTCGTGCACCTCGCGGGCTGCCTTGGCGGAGGTGGTGTTGGCGTCTCCTCCCATGAATGCGGAGATCATCGTGGCAGCATCGACTGGGCCAGTGGAGGTACGGCCGAGAGCGGTAGCCTTGCTGGTTCCAATCTCGTTTGTGCGGAGAATGGAGGTATCGGCCTCAGCTCCACAGCTTGGGGTAGCGCAATCACGAGGAGTGCCATCGGCGACTATGGAGAATTAGCTTCAAGGTAATGCGAATGAGCATGGGACGACTTACCGGACAGACCAGGCATGGTCACTGCGTTGGCACCCTTGACAGAGTCAATGACACCGTGAGAGAAAACATTGGTGGCAGCGAAGGCCACAACGAGGAGTGCTGATGAGTATTGCATTTTGAAGTCTGGGGAGTGGAAGATCGAAAGGTACAAATTAAAGATTGTTATTTAAAAGTTGGATTGAAATTACCGGCACCGGGCTCGGATAAAAAGATAAAAGTGCTGAAAGAAGAAGAAGAAGCTGAAGATTGAAGATGCTGATGATGAGAAAAAAATATATTGAGCGGGATCTGATGAAGGTCTTATACAAAATTGGGATTCCAAGCCCTCGTCAGAAAGCTTGGTAGTATAAAAGACTGGATGCCGGGGCTTGGTACAGCTAGTCCGCCCCTTCTCACGTCAGGAAAAGTTTTCAGTTGTTTAGAAACCGGATGCTTCCAGAGTAGCGTGGTGACACCTCACTCGAGACGTGAAAAAGGATCCGACCACTTACCGCCATGGTCATTTTGTTGTGGCAGTGTACAGCTGAATCTGGAGTAGAGCCATAGAGAGCAGCGATTGGGTATTCGAAAAAGGTCAGGTTCAATGGCGGGAGTGGGACAAGGAACGAGGGTGGAGCAGAAGATCTGGGTGTCAAACAAGATGCCCAATGAACAGTCCGAGATTTCCTCGACGACACAACATGTTGCCTGGTGAAGATCCGTATAGTGAGGATCTTCGAGGATCAAAGTTCTTCCAAAGCCTGTTCGACAGTGTCTCTCGCAACGTGAGGCTCTTCCCGTTTGAGGCTTGGCCAAACCAAGCGAGAACACGACTAGAAGGTCTAAACGACGAGATACGATTGGGCAAATCAAGTTTCCAGTCTGACTCAACCGCCCGGGAACGATAAGATCTTGTTTGTATTCCCAAGGGTCCATCTTGTAGCGCACCGGCGGTACATGGATAGCGTAGATCCTCAAACAACTATTTTATGCATAGACGGAGCTTGGACCTGGCGCCAACCCAAAACCGACCACCAAAACAGAGCAACTGCCCTGCGGACACCGGGGAAAAACAAAAGTCGATACAGATTCAGCGAATCGTGGAGGGCTTGGCTGCATTGACCAAACATCATGGGGCGGTAGTTCGCAACTGACCCCCAACTTGGGACTTTGACCCAGAGTCTGCTACGGCCGACTGTAGCAAGACGCACAGCCACAACGTCAAAAGATGCCGCTTCGAAGCTCAAGCTAGTTCATCTCGAAGCGGAATATGCTCAAATAGTCGATTGGAATGCGATGGAAGGAGAATATTGCATTTGAGATGAATCTGGGACGATGGCTTCCAACCGGCCCCGGTTCACATCGTTCACTTGACGCGCGACTGCGGTATGTGGGTGATCCGTTTATGCTTTCAAGAATGCCCTTTGAAGAGTCAGCGATTGTAACATGATACGGAAACAACCAGCTGGGGCAAAGGCTGGCCAAGGCTGGGTATGGCCATTTTGCAAAGTTGTGTGGAGGTTTCAGTCGTTGACCTTTGCCGAAACGAAAGAGGTCAGAGAACCATGCACGTGACCATGAGCCCACTGACTTAAAAGAGAAACATCCTTCATTGTGAGAGATACATTAGTTGCAAGCTTTTCTACCGCTCTTGTGCTTTCGCAAAGTGCGAAGGACTTCTTTTTGTTTTTTTCCAAAACGATAGTCGATTTCGTTGGTTACGGGGCTAGAAGCCTCTCACCACCACCTTGCCCTTGTGGTTCAATAGAAACATTAAGTATTACTTAGCAATTCAATCCACCATCATTCATTTTCAAGTCTTCAATATCGATCAACGAGCCACCAAAACGCCACTTACTCCAGCAAGCTGAGCCTCAACCCGGGCAGTGCAACAGGCGGGCCTAGATTTCAGCCGCCTACCTCGTATTCCCAAATGCGTTATTCTCCGAATGCTAAAGTAGACGTTTGATTACGGAGAAACAGATCTCTCCGATGCCAGTACTTGTAATTACTCAAAGACATATTTCTCCGGTTGTACATGTGCTGGTTTTCTTGGAGGGCGGTGACGATGTTGTGCTTGTGCGAGTACAACGTGAGCGGGCACTTACAAGGCTGAAACGGCGAAAGGGGGCTATTGGCTGGGAAATCTGTACTCGGTCTGACGCCGGAGTGGACAGTCGAGGTGATCGCACGGGACGACAAAGTTTAAAAAGTGAGCTATATTTTGACTGCTTATGCCTAGGAAGCAATTCAACAAGAGGCAGAGGTTAGTGCTTTGGTTGTTTCCATTGTACGAAGAGTACTTAGAGATCAAGTTATTTGTGGAAAATCGGGCTTCGAATGCAGGAAACACTTTCCACAAACAGGTTGACTTTTCATGAGAGTGAAGACTTATGTATAGGACAGCATTGCCAATGACTAGACTTATTATATCACCTGTTATAAGAGGCTTCCTGCTTTGATATCAACATCCTAACAGTCCCGCCAATTCACGTGATCCAGCTCATTGCCAGATGCAGGGATCATTAAGTACTCGGCATGCAGGATGCAGACTGTCAGAACTTAGAGCACCAACAGACCAACAATCCAATCCAGCAATTCAATCTAACAATCCTCTGGGCTTCCGTAAGACGGCCCGGCAAAGCCAACCGTATAGAAAAAGGTTAGGGGATACGGACTGTCATCTTTAAGTATCATTCCGCCTCCAATGGATTACTGCGCTCAACTCCCGACGCCGTTGGATTGGATCGTATTCAGATCTGACGATAAGTCACCCCTGCTGCAGATCATCGCTCGCAGTTGCCTCTTCGTATCCAATACATGCCTTACGCCGAAAGCGTCTCGAGGGTGTGCAGCGTCAAGTGCATCTTCGCCTCAACCACCAGGGATGTGCGCATCCACTCAGTCTTATAGCCTCATCCAAGCGAGCATGCAAATTCATCTCCGCACCCCTTTGCCCCTCAATACAGTACTATATACAAGGCAATCCTGCATATACGCGACAGACCGCGCGCATCAAGGACGCTCCAAGGAAGCATAACCGCGATGGAAGCCTCGGCGACAATGTCAGCTGAAAAGTCCCTCGCACTTCCTTGCACTGGGCCCGACAGTCGGTGCGCGGCCTCCAATCAGCACGCGCAGCCGACACGCTAGAGGCCAAAACACTCTCACCTCAGCTGAACCACCACCTCCAATTTGCTCCAAATGACCCTCTCGAGCACTCTTCAACCTCCACCAGCGCAAATACTCGCTTCAACTGCACTTTGCTACCATTAGTCAAGGACTGGGCCTCTTTAAGGTCCCCATTATTGGAACTCCTGCGCAATGTCTGGGCCAGGAGGCGTATTTGCACTTCCAGCCTCCCCCCTTTTCCTGCGCCGTGCGGTAATCTCGGCCCCGATTGTTGGGTCTATGCCCTCGTCATGTTTGCCTCATTGCACGAGCGAGTCAAGAATGACCGGCGGAATGCCGCGAATGAAGCTTGCTTACGCCTGTACGTAAAAAGCGTGCCCCTCACATTTGCCATCTTATGTTGGTGAACGTTACGAAGCCAACCCCCTCCATTGGCACGAAATACGGCGGCACAAGGGGGATCCTCACGCGCGCTACCTCGCTTCTGCTCGTCTGGGTAATATGATATGATATGATATCCTTGGTATTCATCAATCACATCACACTTGTCGAAGGATTGGGTTGGATTTGGAATTCTTCTGGACTGCATGGCGGTGGTATGGACGCGGGAGATCGACCTAGCGCCTTCCCTGGAGAGCTGATGCTGCTTCTAGCCTCGCACCTCTAATACAGCCCTACGAGCCCCCTCGTCGTGTGACTTACTTCCATTGGAAGCGTTCCATCGTGCCTTCCCCACCTCTTGTATTCCCGGGCTGAAGTAACCTTCTTTCAACCCGGCCCTGGCATGAACGATGCATATGCGCCTGCGCGTCAGATCCTCCACATCCACTTCCACATCCAACTCCCGTGGCTTGCTGACAATAGTTACATTACCTTGATCCATGAAACATAAATAAGCTTCTCCCCCCCAGCCCCCCTCCCACTCCCACCCCTCCATCCCAATTCCATTTCAAAATGCCAGTCCTTTCCGAAGGAGTTTCCTCCGTCCCCAATTTTCACTTAAACATCTACATCTTCCTCGCCTGCGGCCTCACGCTCTTATGCGCCTTCCTGCGTGCTAAAATGTCAAGACCTACACCTGCTTCAACTCCTCACTCAATGATGGGGGACAAGTCAGAAGAAAAACAGAATGGAATCGATTTTTCTTCAAGTCCCGACACAGCAACAGCTGAAGGACCCCGTATTCAACGCCCAGCGCCTCA
>QGMK01000962.1:0-14827 GCA_007825345.1 Lachnellula suecica
AGGCCCTCTAGCTATTTATATTAGTGCAGCTATATATAAAAAGTTTTAAAAACATATTATTTATAATAATTTTGTAATAAAACTCGCTTAGATTTTTATAAAAGATTTTTAATATTATTTTTTAAACTTTTTTTAAAAGGGTGCTTCTAGGGGGGGGGTGCTGCTAGGTGGGTCCGCAACGTTATAAAGCATCTTGAATCAAAGACGTACAAGTCATCCAAAAGCAAAACCGTCTCCAGCCGGTATCTCACACTGGGAGACTGGTGCGAACTACCCACTTGAAATCCAACGCCTCAGCGCAAAATCCCTCGACTGCTGTGTAGATCTTTAAGTTTAAATTCATTCGTTATATAAGGACCCATAACTTTTCAATGACCGTGAGTTGCAAATTGACAGCAGAAGTCTGGTGCTTGTATTTTGCGATAGTCTCCATGGGTAAATCAGTACGTCCTCTGGCAGTCTGGCAGTGAGAAGTAGGGATATCAGCCAGAGCACAAGTGTTTGTATCAGCATGATGTCTCTCTTCTTAGCAGTTATTGCGCTTAGCAAGAAAACCTTGCCCGTTCTCTCGTATTTATCACCATTTGGGATCCATCATATCGCGTTAGCACTTCCTCAAACCATTGAATTCCATGTAATCACGACCAATCGTTTGCTGTTCCCCTGGTAATGAGCTTGTACAAATAATCACTTCTTGCACTGCTTTGTGGACCACGACTTAGAAACCAGCATTCAATTAGCGGCAAGGCTGTCTCTCAAAGGTAAAATTGTCAACCGCATCCCTGTCTCGCAAACGCAAAAGAGGAATCTTCATTCACTTGTTTCGTTTCCAGTGAGGAATGTGAGATTGTTTGGTGGATACTTTGATAGCAGTAGCCAGTTGACAACAAGTGTGCTTCGTTTCAGGCGAGTTCATTCCGTTTCCCGTGTAGCTTTTTCTTGTGATCGAGCTCAATATCTTTTCCTTCCAATAGAGAAAGATTTGAATTTGATACTGAGACGCTCCGGCACACATATAATTAATATAGGGGGTGCCTTCTTGTTCTTGGCCACTATTTTCTGAGTCTGGCCTTGAATAAATACCCCTGACTTACACACAATGAACAGTGCTCAGTCATCACAAGTGAATATTAGCCTACGTTCATGACTGGTGGTGAACATCACTATTTATTCCGAAGCGTTTGTGATTGAAATCGCTCATTTTTCTGAGTCAATGCTAAAAATGGAGATCTGCTTAGTGATCGCTTGTATCTCTTCTACTGTTGTCTCCAAGCTGATCCAAGCCGTAATCCATGTCCACCCACGGGGATTTCTCCCGCGCGAATAGATTTGTCACGAAGCATTGATCTGCTGTCAAACACGGTTCTGCAGTCAATAAATCCGCAACTGAGGTTCCAAGTGCGGGGTTGGTGGGGCTCGCTCTTGGAAAGTAAAGAAACGTGCAATGTATTTTGATAGTCAAGTTGCCCACTTTTTCTAGCAATCTCCTCATGGGTTCCGCTTTTCACATACTGGCGAATTTAAGATCGATCAAAACGCGACTGACTGATCTATAAATACCCCTTTGGCTAGTGCTGGCGGTCGAAAAAGGCGGGTTTCCAGAAGCGTGGGCATATTTGTCACCTGAGTCTAAGCTAAACGTGTATAAATATCGAGGCTTACGATGCTTGGGGGTTTGATAAATAGGCCCGAACTCCTATCAGAAAGCTGGAAAATGGCCCTTGGGGCGTTACCAATGTAGCCTCCATGGCCAATTATTTCTTATACATTCTTCCGGCAATGCCACCCTTTCACGGGGAAGGAAATGCATGGCCGCTCCACGTTTGCGCTTTACTCTGCTGTCATCCGATGCTTTGCTGTCGATTTCAGCTGCAGCCGTTTCCATATAAATTCATTCACTGGATCTACCTCTTCATCTCGTGACTTTGAAGCTCTGGGGCTACACTAAAGATACGGCAATACTTGGAAGTCTCAAAATCCCAGTCTGAGTATGTGACCGAAGGAAATGTACTTGCTGTGAGCTGTTCTTACTTCAAACCCTCTCTTTTATCTAGTGGCCGGCCGGCCGGCAACGCCCCATCAAAAAAGCGTAATTAGCCCTCGGTCATGGCTCGAATTCGCTCCTTCTCCAAAGTGAATCATTCTCAGGATGCGAAAAGAAAAATTCATATATACTTTAGCAATGCACAATGGGGTTTGAGTTGCATGGGGATATACACCGGAACCACTGGACGAGGACATGCGGCCTCGAGGTTCGTATCAAGAGCTTTTGGTACATCTCCTAGACAATGGATGGCAGGGTTCATTTTACTCGTTTAGATTCAGTATACCTTTCGTTCACAAGTGGATTTGCTGTTGTCATTTACGAAGTTGCTGTCAACAAACATAACTTTGAAGCAGCATCACTTAGGAACGTGCCTTCACATCCCTTTTAGTGGCAGCCAGGTCCGGTTGGCAGTAACCAATGTGCTTGGAGGGCCGTACTGCTTAGTAAGTGCAACATGACAGAAACTTTCTCTTACTTCTTAGAATTGGTTAGGACCAACAACGAGGGGGTGATAGGTTCTTTTACACTCGAGAATTCTCTCTTTCTGACAAGCTCACGGGCTCATCCCCCTACCGTCCTCTGTAGCTTCACGCACTATACCTTCCTCCTCCACCACACCAGAAGCTTTGCTGCTAGTATTTATATCCCCATCGATCCATTATTTTCCAACCTACAAGAAAATATTCATATACAATTGCCAGTCTCATTTGGCCGGGAAAATCTTTTGGAGAGCTCTTGTCACCATTCCTGAAGTGAATAATATGCTGTGCTCTCCAACTGTCAGATTGTCATCGCTTATATGCTGCGTAGGATCGTGCTGTCATGAATGAAGTTGCTGTCAAGAAGGAAATTTCAGAAGCAGAAGACGGCATGACTTATTTCAGCGAACGTCTTCCAAGTCCCAGCAGGCGAAGCTTGGTCAGGCTTGATTGATACAACACCTTGAAAGTCCAGACTGGACGAGTGCACCACATCATTTCGCATCTCTTGTGACGTTTTTTCCCGATATCAGAAAAGAAAAGGCCAAGCACTATCTCCTTTATATCACTAATCCCACAAACCCATAAATCATCTTCCCTCGCCTCCAATCCATTCTCAGCCCCCTTACCAGGCCCTTCCCCCACCCCAGAATCTTTGTTGCAAATCGCACCTCTCGCTTCTTAGCTTCCGCTCGTTTGTTAAGTCAGTTCAGGTAGCGAAAACCTCGCTTCTGGATAGCCTCATTTTTGGCGAGTCCCACAAGGGCTCGCTACCACAAGGTTTGTTGCAGTTCGCACTTGCTCGCTTAGCAGCCGCGGATGGCTTGACTCTGTGACTGTTTGGTGATATTTGTCTGTAGTTGTAGAATTTTTTTTGGATTGAGGAGGTGGGTCACGTGTTGGTATATTGGCGTTTGCCGTGTTGGGTTGGAAGAGATTTGGGGTTCAGTCGATATTGATGATGGAATGGCAGGGCTGGGGGAGGACGAAGAGTTAATTTGAGAGGGCGATCAAAGGGTGGGTAATCAACAGGAAGGAGCGACCACGTCGACTTGGAAAGAGATGTCGATTGAGAACGCACCTTCCTTCCCAAAATCAAATTCAAGCCTCCTGTAAACAGGAGCGTCATTGACACATCAAAGATCGCACCTTCCTCAAAGCTTCCTCAAAACGAATACTAGTTCCAGGAATCCTGGAAGCCTAGCACCCAAGTCCCTTCCCGACCATAATGTAGTTCACCTTGATGTGGTGCTAACAGTTAATATCTCTTGCATCAAACTGCAATTCATGCATCAACTCACATATGTTTAGTTATCTTTCCTTCGAGGGCGACTTGCGGGATACCAAGGACGAGTATAGTGCTGCTTTATGACAGCAAGCATATCTCTGACAGCACGACGTCCCCTCACAGCAATGGAAGCTTTCGGGGGAAACCCCGCTCCTGCATGCGTATTGTAAAGTCATGAGCAGAATGAGACTCTTGTCTTTCGAAGTTCCTAACACTGATATGGGTGAGCGACATGAAGGCAAACTCATCTTAGGCAGCCGTTTTCAGAGCAAGGCAAGTCTCTCCTCGGGGTTCAAAAGCTTCTGGGAAGCCGTACAAAAAGCCACTCTTTGCAAAACTCAAAGAGTGGTGTGCTGAATGTTGGAGGTCTGCGGATGTTAAGTTCAAATAAAGCCTGCTGTGGACATCGAACGAGGAAGGGACTTTGGGTGCGAATATACTTCGAAATGGCGGAAGGCGCAGGGGGCGTAACGAAGGCAAGAGCGATGGAAATCCTTGAATCAAATCTCTTCTTCTTCGCTATTTTGCATAGGAACGCGGAGCGCACAATTGTTTGTTCCAGAGGGTCGGGATCAGGAGATGGAAGCCAGAGCACGAGCTCCACAGTCAGCAAATCCACAGTCACTTAGCAAACACCACGTACAAACAAAAGCAAATTAGTTGACAGTCAATTAATTCGTTACTTCTCGTAGACACGGGCATTCATTGGCCCTCGTATCCTCGTCCACCATCATGCATAATAGTCATATCTCATCAGGTCGCAAAAGAAAGCAAAAGCACATGGCAAAAAGCAAATCCTCGAGGCCGACAGGGCCAGCCCCTCTTCCCCTTCGGAAACCGTAGACCTCAGTCTATGCATCTTATAACGCAGGTAAAAAAAGAAATACCGGTAAAGGTCAAAAAATTATTAGCTCAACATGGTGGCATCTCAGTGCCTAAAGTCCCGACATCGTGATCCCTGCAAAATATGCAAATATTGGATATCTTCGACAGCTCTGGCAGTAAGATCATCTGACAGTGATATGTCTGCTCGACACGCGTTTGTGACCGAGCGTGTTACTGCTCTTGCTGCTTGTCTTTTTGTGGCGGCTGACGGTCTCCCATCCCAAGCAATCATCGTCCGCGAAGCCAATGTCCGGTTCAGGTGCAGGTGGGCCGAGAACTTTGACGACCATGGCATACGTCGGGCCAATCTTGATCTCTTTGGCGTTCTCGTATTCGTCCTCTTCTTTGACGGGCTTGGGTTTGGGCAGCATACTGATTTTGGGTTTCTTGGGTGCCTTCGGCGTGGGTGATTTGGGTGTCTCGACTGGAGTTCGGTCTTTTGCAGGCGTGTTGAAGACGGTCGTTGGTGACATATCAGAGATACTGAGATCTTCAAATCCCTCGGCAATTGATATCTCGTCATCTACGAAGTTTTCACGTCGTGGCGCGCCCTTCTTCTGACCTGTTGCCCAATCGAAATCCTCCCTTGTCTTGGAGATATAGTCGTACGCGGTCTTGCCAGCCCATCTCCAGAAACCCGCTTCTCTCATGGTTGACTCCTTCTCTTCCCTGATCATGATACCGAGGTCCTCTCTGACGGCTGCAACCAACTTGGCAACCAACTCCTTTCGTGTCTTTGAGTTGGCTCGAGGATGAAAGACTTCAATGCCAAGTCGGAAGAAAATTTGAGAGTCGACACCATCGTACAGATCGGCATCCTTGCCACGATTGGGAGTGTATTTGCGGGAGCCGCCACCGAAGCTGGAATGATTGATCGGAGTGTGGAATATTTTCGCGATCTTGCGTTGCCTTGGGGTAGTCTCATCCGTGGCCTTGACGCTGTAAGGGTCCACCAAGTCCTTTTGCTCAGTAGAAACCTCGTCCTCATCATCTTCGATGGCCTCTTCATCAATGTCAGGATCTTTGTCTTCTCCACCGTAGTTATATGTTCCTTCCCATGCACCCTTGCTCTCATGAATCTTCAGATGTATCGCTTCGCTCACGAAATCCAACTCCTCTCTAGGGAACGCTTCGACAATCGGTCGATCTTTCCCGGCGCCGTTTCCGGCCTTCTTTGCTTTCTTCCGTTCCTTCTTTCTCAACTTCTGCTCGCTCGAGTAGGTCTCCGAGCTCGCATCTGTGGGCGAACTGGTTGTAGAGGACTCCCGTCGTTTTTTGGGTATCGAAAGGAGCCTGGAGGGCGAGTCTGACGCTTCGTCAAGGGAGTTTATTTGGCGAATTATACGTAGAATCTCCTTGTGGCGGTTATGGTGCATCTCGTCGGAAGAATTGCATCTAAAGTCGTTAGCAGATGGAAAAATAGAAGAAAAAGAAGCGATGACCGACCCGAAACATTCGTGGGACTTGCCTGAAGACGCGGGATATTAGTAAAACAATCAAACATAAAGAAAGAGGTACCGTGTCCCACCACTTACCGTTGAAGTGCAGTTGCTGGTGAAACCTATAGCACGGTTCCACATGCCTTCCAATGCAGGACCCCTTCGCTCGACCATCTAGACAACTGTCAGTCCAGCATCTATAATATATCAAGAATCGTATTCGTTACTGTTGAGAGGTGTATGGCAGATACCGCAATGATGTTCTGAAGCTCGAATAAGTAAAACGATCAAAGGGAACGACCTCGCTGTTGCTCACCAAGACCAGGAGAGTCCTCCCAGCGGAAGAGGTTCTTGCCCTTGTACAGACGTGAATTCGGGTCAATAGTAGCCCAGTTCATGATGTCGGCTGGTACGTAGCAACGGAAGAAGCTTGAGGTGCAAGAGTAGTCTGTGCTGGCAAAATAGATCGCGGAGGCTGGATGTGGGATGCGTAGGCACGGGTTCAAAGCTGTCAGGTGCGGCAAGATCGAGGTGCCGCTGACCGATCAAAGCTTGTTTTCGCAATGGGATTGACTGACGGTCCGTTAGGTATCTGGAGAATGGAGAAGGTCTGCCAAACGCCTGGAGGAGACTTACAAGATCGTGGAGTTTTTCGGAGGTCAGATCGAAGCAATTGATGGCCCATATATGGCAAGGAGTGTTGGCGGTTGTCACTGATAGATTTCGATGTTGGGGAGGAAAGAAGATGGGAAGGTGGAAAAGTTGAAAAATGGATCGGTTTGTTGTCGTTGGACCGCGATGTTGTGAATTTTCCAAATGTGGCTCGGTAATCCCTGCCCCTTATCCTCCCACTCAGACCGGAAGGAGTCGTGCTGCGCTCAATTGAATCGAAATTTCATTCATGTGTATTCACACGACACCTGTTATCCTTTTTAAAACTTATTGACTCAAATTTATCAGGTGAATGTAGCGGGCGCATCATCTTGAAGTCATTCGTTTGCTTTTTCGAGGACCCCTCACTCACTCACCGCTCAGGGGTAGGATGCAGCCACCCATTGATACCGTTTCAAAAATGGCCTGGTCATCAGTCATCTGCGGGGTCATTGCTTGGAGCATTTTGCACGGCAATCGAATTACTGTTTGTGATACGGCATGTAAAATTACTCGGCGTAAAATTACCAAATTTGGGTTTAAATGACAGAAGTTACCAGTTCATTAAGTTACAGCTATGCAATGCAATGCAATTCAGACGATACCGCTAACTTTTAGGAAGAGTGAAGGAGAAGTTGAGTCTCCATTCGTGGCTGTACTGCGGATCCAGTGTTGAAGTCTGGTTGCTCCTTCCACAGAATCTGTTCACATGGGACCTAAAGGTCACGCACCAAACGTGCTCCAACCCAAGCATATGGGTAGTTGCGCTGGTACCAGTTGATACTTTTCTAGTCAGATTTGGTGAATTGTGGAAATTTGTGGGAAGTCTTACAAAGTCTTGCGTCCAGCGATGCGCGGGTGTGTTGCCCAGGAGCCCCCAAGAACCACGTTGTGTTTGCCATCGAAAAAGTCAGCTGTCGATCGTTAGCACATTTCCAGTCAATTGCTGCTGTACCGCAATCTTACCGGTATAAGCCGGGTATAATTTCATGGGCTCAAAGCCTTCGTGCTCTACAAGTGGAGAGCTGGTCCATTCCCACAGTCCACCCATGTCAGCTTGGCCCGCAAGTTTGTTGCCGTTCGCAGTAACGGCAACGGGATGCCAATGTTTGAAACCTACATTGGCACCCCGGAGGTTGGTGAAGAGCTCTTGCGAGCTTTCACCGTTTTGCAAAGCTCGGGATGGCGGGCTCTCTTCTACTCCGTCGTTGACAAGATGCCTTCGGTCGTGTTAGCTAAGGTAGTAACCGAACTAGGTGGGAGGACTGCATACCCATTGACTGCAGGAACTGTTTTACTCAATTGCTGTTCAGCTTCCTTCAACTTCAGGCCATCAACATGGCTGTATATGCTTTTCGCTTCCTCGAGGGTAGGAATCCGACCTCCCATCCAGGTGGCACAGCCAACAAGCTCGTCGTACGAAGCAAAAACGGGCCACTCTAAAGCATACTCCAAAGGCACTAGTCCATATACTGTGCGAACAGACTTTCCTTTCAAAAATCCTTTGGTCAGTGGAACCGAAGCAGTGGAATCGCCACTGGTGGTGCCATTAGCGTAACCGTTTGAGTGACCGTTTAAAAGTCCATTTGAGCTATTTTCCCCCCATGAAGCTGGGATCTTTGATTCGTGTGTCTGTTCAAGGTGCCGGGCGTACTATATTCACATCAGCATCGATCTAAGATTCACATACTTCAGAGCTCACATCTTCGTTCGTGATCGCGTGTGCCTTAGCCTGAAATGCTGGCACAGTGACCTGTCGAGGTGGTTTCTCATTGTCCCTATCAACATCAGCTACCACGTTCTTTGCAAATTCTTGGGATGCTTTACCATCCGAAATGCAGATCACCACCTGAATTGTCTTCTGGGTCATTGAGACCAATGGTGATCTTCTGCTCTGGAATATCGAACCATTCATTCGGTACCCTGGAGGCTTTCGCGACTTGGGCATCGTTTTCGAAATCAGGGATATGCTTCGTAGGCGGCCGAGTTTTGTCGCTTTGCAATAGCATGTACAGGAGAGTCTCAAGATGCATAATCTCGTGCTCGAATCCGATCCAGAGGGCTCGGCCAACATCACGGGGCATGTCTTGAATTGTATAGATCTTCTCAACCTTGGCCCGTACTTTATCCTGGAACGCAAGAATTTCATCCAACGGAGGCCACTCGTCCGGAACTTCTGAATGAGCATGGCAATGCTCCGGGTTGTCAACATCTGGATCAATTCCTCTCTCGAAAATCTGGGAATAATGGGTAGGCTCGCAGGCCGGTTCCGAGCTGACCTTGTTGAGCTGAATCTCGAGGAAGGTGGGAATGTGGCCAAGGTAGAAAATACAAGCATTTCGCAGTTTGATCGGCTTCTCCAGTAACTCCTCATCGGGAATCATGCCTCGCGTGACAACATCCCATACGGCCCATAGACCTTTGAAGTCCTCCAGAGTTGGCACCGTCGATGCGGCATAGACCTTGGGATCCGCATTGAATGACATTGTTTCTTTAGTCAACAAGTGTATGTCTAACAATTGAAACTTTGGTCAGCAAGATATATAGATAAAGTATGACGGGCAAGTACAAGGGCAAAGCAGCCGGGTTGCCCGGCTATCAACAGCCTCCTTCTTTGCGAATAGTGTGGCTCGGAAAAGCAACACCCTGGCCCGTGCGCCACACCAATCGAATGGATAGAGGACCCCCACACGGCCTGTGAGTGAGATGATCATGCGATCAACACCAACATCCCTGGCCTCCCCGGACATTGGAGGGCAATAGAGCCGCAGATTGTGTTACCTTCATGGCGTGATCGGCAGGACCAAAAAGCAATATGAACCCGGGAACGTGGTACAAATAATCTGCACTTACTGTAGGCTTCGGACGAGGCTGACCATTTTCTGATTTCTTGCAAACCTGCATTTTCCCATAGCTGCCTTGCTCCCTCTGCTGAGTACTTGAGACTTTGCTCGACTTGAATTCGCTCTTCGGCCTTGAAGATGACGTCTTTGAAGACGACGTCCTTGTTAGGAGAGTAGAAAGCCTGATGACGACCGCCTTCGGCGTCATATACGTATTCCCCAATTACATCCCAATCTTCGAGATTGAAAACTTGCTCTCCGAGAATTTTGTTCGCATTGAGCAATCCATTCAGAATGAATCTAACAACGTTAGCCGGAGACTCAACACATAAGAATTTCGAGAAAATAATCGGAGTGGGTAGGAAGCGTACCTGTGTGTAGTTCCCTGCTGATCTTCATGGAGAGTAAAGTTAGCTAAATATTTCACAGGAGTGTATTCTCACCATTATACGCATGGCTGGTAAGTCAGCGAAGCTCATTAATTACTTCGGAACGGAAGTCTTACTAAACCTTCTTAGCATCCACTGTTGCGTCTAGCCCAACAAGCAAAGAATCCGATGGCTGCAAAGCATCCGCAAAATTTTGCAAAAAAGCAGCAGCGTCAGGACGATGGAAGTTGCCTAGCAAGGAGTTATCACTGCTCAAACTGACAAGGACTTGACTACGAACCTATACTGGACCCGAGACTCATGACACACTTCGGCCTCGAGCTAAGTTCTGACGTTTTCAGCCACTCGAGACCATCATCATATGTGCCATGAAGACCATGGCACTTGACATGTTCGAATGCCGGAACTTGGTCAAGAGTCCGCTTTAGCTCCGCATAATCAAGGTCCAGCGCATAGTAATCGACCTTCTTGCCTGCCTCTTCCAAAGCCTGTAATAAGATCCCAACCTTGCGAAGGTTTCTGTTCTCTGTCAGTCCCAAGAAAATGAGAAAGCCCGCTGACAGTCACCAACCCACTACCCAGCTCAACAACCATTGACTCTGGCTGTATAGCTTTTGCAATATTCTCAGCAGATCGTTCCAGAACGTCGATTTCCGCGTTGGTGAGATAGTATTCCTCCAAGTATGTGATCTACCTGACTGTTAATACAAGGATCACCTCCTTTCCGCCAATTGGTCACGGGCCTCTTCAAATAATTGCAAACCTTGTTCGTTGTAGAGAATCAATGTTGGCATTTTCTTTGGCCCGCTTTCAGGTTTCAGCGAACTCAAGATCTCGCCTTTCAAATTCATTTCCACAGCATTGCGGCGTATGTCAATGATGTCAATTTTTGAGGCACTCTTGGAAGAACCCGCTTGGGATTCCACAGACTTCGCCGTGTGGGTAATTCCTCCATCATGAAGAGTATCATCACCTCTAGAGGCGCTTGAGACCGTCATATTGGGTCGCAGATGGATAGAGAGAGTGTGAAATACTGCAAATGATGAATATGATGCCAGCCGCAAGATATAAAGGGAGATGTATCACGTTAGAGGAGCGCACTAAAGAGGCGCCCGAAAAGCTTCCAACGACGCCTCCGCCCGGAGAAGGTGGATATTGCCCCATGTTGGACATGTATTACTAAGTACTAGTCTCATGGAATCGACAGGAACGGCGCGTCGAGAAAACATCGAATCTGCATGGAATGCGGCACGAAATGTACCTGAAATGGACAGTGGATTGGAGAGACTTGCCCCGCAGTCAGCACTGGCGTAGGTTGACGGTAATGCTAGAGCCCCCCACGTCAAAGCCGGTCAGGCGTGACCTCATCATAAATAACTCACTACATGCCCCGCAGTATAAAAGCCCGAATTTGGCGGCGTAATTATGATACTTGGTGTCCGGCCGGATCCCCGGGTAAGATGATGGATTTATATTGGCCGGCCAGCAGAGAGTTGTTGCAATTGAGTTTGCGGCAGCAGCACGATCGTCCAAGCGTCGGATCAGATATGGAATCATTGCGGTGATTGTGGGGCAGCTGCCCACCCTGTCAAGCAAAGCACGATGGGTCGATACCCATCATCCAGATATCGAGAAGGAGGGGTAAACAGAAGATGGCCACTGTAAGGTACAGAGCAGATAGCAACGGGTTTGAGAAGTCGGGTCGGCCGAGACCCCAACGTCTTCATCTGGCTTGCGTAAGGCGCCTCGTACCGTGCATTCGGGCAACCGCCAGAGTTGCTCAAAAAGGCTTGCTGCAGTCCTCGCGGCGAAGAGGGTGTGGAGGAGGTGTATGACGCTGGGATACTCGTATGGTTTTCTGTAAACCCTGCACTTCGGCTGTGAGTGACTGTGTGGAGGTGCGTGGCGTGGCGTTGTCCCGACTCCCAATGTGCTTATTTTCCTATTTCGATGACAAATATTTGAAGGTCATCTTTGACTTTCTGCTTTGAAACGGACAGGTGGTGCAAGGGCGCACTCGGCAGTAGGTAATGCAAGAAATAAAACCGGAGCTCCAAACCAAGTTTTATTATAGTGTCAGAGTCTCGGGCTTAATACGACTCCTGGCTGGGTTTACATATGTTACGAGCATGGGATGGACAATCGTACTTTGAATCCAAATCAACTTTCTTTCAAAGGGGGACGAGGACGACAGTCACTCATGAAGAGTTACGGGGGCACAATTTCAAACGTGAAGTCAGAAAAAGCTCAAAACGAAAGAAAATAACTTAAAACCATGCATGAAACCTTTCCGGAAATCTCACTTGAGTGTCTGAAGCTTTCTCGATACTTATTACGAAACCAGCAGACCATATATCGAGGAGAGTTTAAATCTAATCTAAACAAATTACACTGTAGCAATAGTGAGCATCACTTTAGCGCTCGAGGAAAAGGGGCAATGTATCGCTGAAGCAGAAGCCTGCTTCACAGAGCAGTGAGCACTGCTGCTCACGGCTCTTTGAGCACTTAGCAGGAAGGTGGGTGGGCAGCTCAGCGTTTGAAATTGCGCTCAGCAGATGTAGAGTCTATCAATCCGAAAATAACTTCAAAGAACGCCTGAATGAGTCAAAAGAATTACATGAATTTGAAAGAAATTGCGGAACAGATATTAGCTGTCTCCGTCACTATAATACAAATACCAGTCACATGACAGAAAGTAAATAGCACAGCAGGGCCAGAAATTAGAGAATCCAAAAAGCAAAATAATTTGTAATAGAGAACTTGGATACTTAGTAGGTATACGATGATATGTGTATGCTACTACAAGCGATTCGAAATTGAACCCTTTTAATTCACGTGATTCGTTATCGCTCGTTGTATTTACTTCCCGTCGCTAGGCGGAGCTTTGTTTACTTCGACCTCGTCTTCGAAATTCGACGTGACTTGCGACAACCACTTTCAGGAGGCAACCCAACATCTTAAGAACGAACCAAGAGGCGCATCGAAATCCTCGCAATGTCTTATAATCATCGAATGAGCATGGTGCCGAATACGCAGCAGCAAAATCGCGGGAAGAAGAAGGAAGACGACAGCGATGCTTTCATGCGCCTGGTAAGCTAAGATCAAGTGTTCATCTGCAAACATACACTGATTTTCGCAGCCCGAAAAAGAAATCGCAGGATGTATTAGTGATATCGGAGTTCCATTCACGGTCGCAGACTTGCAAAAGCCAAATCCAGCACAAATACAAATGATCTTCGAGTTATTCGTCGAAGTGCTTATGAACGCGACTCGAGAGACCGTCGACCCAGCTATGCGCGCCGCAGCGGAGGACATCTGCCATGACTATCCAGAAATCATTCCGGGAGAAACGCGCAATCTTATGGGTTTCTATATGAGCTTGCGCAAGCTCTTGATCGAATGCGGAATTGAGGATTTTTCATTCCAGGACCTGTTCAAACCGACTACAGATCGCCTGGTCAAGATATTCTCTTACATTATCAACTTCGTTCGTTTCCGGGAGAGCCAGACAGGCGTCATAGACGAACATTTGAACAAGGTCGAGAGCACGAAGGTCAGGATAGAGACTCTGTACATGGAGAATCAGGATATGGAGGCGCGGATGGAGGAAATGCAACGGAACAGAAAAGCAATGGAAGCGGTGGTGCAGGAGAAAGTGAAGCGGAATGAAGAGCTCAAACAACGACTTCTCCAGCTACGCCAAAGCCAGGAGAAAGTCACCCGTCGTTTCGAAAATGTCAAGGCCAAGAAGGCAGAGATGACGGCGATCTTGGAGGACAAAACCGCGACTACCATTTCATTGAGACAAGAGAGTACTAAACTAAGACCTTATGTACTGCAATCGCCGGCGGACCTCCAAGCCTCCTTGGCAGATCTCAGCAACGCTTTGAATGCAGATAAAGCTCAAATGGATGCCCTGGACCGACGAGCTCGCGCGTTACATACATCTACAGATACCTTCTCAGTTGTTACCTCGGACGTGATATCTTGCATAAAGCTCCTCGACGAAATTTCCGCAGAATTAAAAAAGGAAGAAGATGAGAATCTGCGTATTGCCAAGCAACGAGACGCGTTAGGAGAGCGGGGGAACAATGTTCGCGAAGTAGAGAGAACAGAAGGACTGTTACAGCGTCAACTGTCCAAATGGGCGGAGCGGACCGAAAAACTGCGAGAAGGAAGTCGGGAGAAGGCTATGAGTGCCAAGGAGAGGATGGAGGAGCTACGTGCTGTGCATCGTAAGCTGACCGAGGAGAGAGCCGAAAAGGGCAAGGAGATGGAAAGGAGGAGAGTGAGGATCGAGCAAACTGAGAAGAAGGTATGTTGTTCCATTTCAATCTTGAGTGTTTTGCTAATGATCTATAGATGGCGGACATGAAGGAAAACATTGAATACGAGATCCATACCTCGCATGATGAATTCCTGAAGATGGATTCTCACATCAAATTGTACATCAAAGAGATGGAACAATCGATTTGAGTTTAGTGTCTCCGTTTTTGTTTGACAGGTTGGGAGGACCGGGTGGTAGCAATGGCGTTTGGGTATACCTGTTGAATGTAGCATGATAATGACCTTTCACAATACATGTTTTCTCCTCGCTGTCAAAGCCATTTGACCTATATCTAAGCCCCCTTTTCAAATCTAAACCACCTCCCCAAAACCCTACGAACTTCAACAGTCCTCCCACTCCACCCACCATCCTCACTCTCCATACCCGCCCTTTTGACACTCCCATTCAGCATCGGCATCCTCTGTTCCCAAACCGTAGGCGTCTGTTCCATTCTATCATCTTCCTCTGCCACGTCAATC
>QGMK01000963.1:0-14817 GCA_007825345.1 Lachnellula suecica
GAAGGTAAATATGGCATGATGTCACCCGGAGGCGAAACGCGTCGAGCTTCCTCAAATCTCAAATTCGGATTTTTTTTTTAAGCAACTTTTGTTCGTTCTATAATTCAAATTCGATTTTACCCGGCCAGCATGTCTTATAATCTTGGCATTGCAATTGTTTTGAACTTGAAGTTTCTCTCCCTGACATGGTCGCGTCTTTCCTGCAAAGTGCGCTGAAATCAACCCCTTCGAAAGATATTACTTCACGGTAGCATTAAATAACATACAAGTCCACATGGTCTAACTTCCCAATCTAGTCTTCGGATACTTCAAGTGAAGATCCAGTCAAATCATGTGGTGCACTGGGAAATCAAGTCAAGATGTCGAGGGCGGCGGAGCCACCCAAAATGCAGATGTGTTTACACGGGAGTTCTTTCAAATTGGTATCACTCTATACACCCTCTAATATATACGGACATACACGCATTTGAAGTCTAGTCAATGGCACAAGAAGTTTTCCCACCCAATTTTCTTGATTGAAGTACCCGACTCTTAGCCGTTCAGGCTTCAATGACATCCCCAGCTCCACTTCCTCAGTCTCATCATTTCGTAACAATATACAAGATCCAACTCCCATCTACAGCATCATCATGCCAGCAGCAACCAAGACGATAGTGGAGATCAATCCAGTCTTGGCATCCAACATGGTGCCGGCGCTCGTCGCGGTGGACGATGCGGAAGCGGCAGCTGAAGAGGCGGAGGCAGCAGCTGCTTTGGTTCCTGAACAATTGATTAGTTTGAGCCTTCAAGATCTGTCAGGGGGTGTACATACCAGTCTTGGCGTCCTTGGCGGTCTGGATGGTTGCGCATGCATCTGTGAGAGTGGTGTTGGAGGTCATGGCATCCAACTTAGTCTGAGCCTTCGCAGCTTTAGCCGTGATAGCAGCCATCTTGGTGGCGTTGTTGTCGGTTTTAGCAGATAGCTTGGTGGTGTTTGCAGCTAAGGAAACGAGGCTCTGGAGAGACTTCATGTCCTTGCATTCGGACTCGGTCTTTTGGGCTGCGTCGATGGTCGCACATGTAGACACGAGGGTGGTGTTGGTGGACATAGTGGAGAGCTGGGTGGAAGCGTCGGAGGCCTTGGCTTGGATCTCGGCGATCTTAGTGGCGTTGTTGTCGGTCTTGTCTGCGAGCTTGGTGGTGTTGGCGGCGAGGGAGACGATCTTGGTGAGGGCAGCCATTTCCTTGCAGAGACTCTTGTCGGTCACGGCCTTGGTACTGGTCTTGTTACCGCCCTTGGCTACAACGGCGGTGGCGAGCACGGCGGAAAGGAAGAGGCTTGAGAACTGCATATTGTCGGTTTAGGGATGTATGAATGTTGTTTGAATGGGAATTTTAAATAAGTAGAAACGGACCGGCCGAAGATAGAATAAGATTTGAAAGAGAAGTGAAGTTGAAGATGATTGAATGATGACCAGATACTGTTAAGAGAAGCATACTTTGAGGGTTTATATGTGAAAATGCCAAATAATGGGGCTCCTTGCGGCTCCACTGCCGGATCTAAGAATACACTGAGCACTGATCAAGTGCGTGGGCGCCAAGAACTGTCACAGCAGAGCGACGGTATGGAACGGACTTGCAACAAATCTGCGTGCATCGAACACCGACCTTGGGAAGGACTGGGATTAAGAAAACACACCAAACAAACCCTGTGGGGTACCGGTGGTGGTTGCTGCGTGATTGCTTGATCGTCTTAACAAAACGCCACGTAAGATATGATGTGGATCTTCCTTCGGATCATTCTGTGTCCAGGGCTGTGAGACTTCACTGGATCGTGAAGACCAACTCACAGAGGCAGTTAGAGGCGATTAGTTTCGGTGACGACGAAAAATCGCAGTTTGAGGACATAGCGCGTGAAATTTAGAAAATCATTGGCTGGGAAGCCGCCTCCTCGAAACGCAGAAGAGTTTGGAGACGAGAGGATCAGTCAGGGCGTGCGGGGAATTGGAAGCGATGTTTCAGAACATCTAGCGTGTTTTCAGTCAGCTCAAAGATAGCCTCGTATTTGCGACGACATTTGGGCTCAAAATAATATTTTTTAGACCTGAGCCATCCGATTTTTGTTTGATGCGTTGAAACGAGTTTGACCTGAAGTCGTTGAGCAGATTGTGTGCGTGGTCGGAATCTTTCGGGGAGAGGCTGTGACACTACAATGCTTATAGCACTGGCCTATGCCCTGCAACATTGAAAGCTATGGATCAATTTCTTCTCAGAACCAAAGTGGTTTCTTGGTTGGAGTAATACAATTGGGCTGGAGCAAGGGAATAGATTTTAAGCAAGGCCTACTCCCCAGTACCGGCATGCATTCAAGAGCAGGAACGACTTACGGGCTTCCTTTTGGTTCCCTTGAAGAATGATAAACGCGCATTGAAGTCTTCAGTCCCGCAAATATTGCTAGCAGGCTTCGCCTTCACGAAAATCAGTGCGGGCCTCGTCGACTGATGAGGGGGTTCCAAGTCTACTCAGTGGTGTGATCATGGTCTCTAGGCTGGAACATTTTGATGTAGCCACCACTTTAAATTGAATCTGGCATCTCAAACCAACAAAGACGCGCTTTTTGCTCTTCTCTAGAGTCATAACGCCTGCTCAAGACACAACAGCATTTGTAGCGCCTGACTTAACAACTCTGACACGACAACGAGTATTGTCCTACTTTGCATTGCGTAGGCCAAAGAGACCAGAACGATAGAACTGCTCTGTAAGGTTACAAAACTAACATGAAATTCTCTCATTCTCAAAGGGTCGCGCGATCTCCGGACTGCGATGAACATTGCCAGGCAGGTGATCCGCTGGGATCATGCTGATGTTGATCATGAAAATTAGACACCAGAAATGGGCTTCAAGGTTGTTGAGGGGAGTATATCATGACTACGATATACAAAAGTCGACAAGCAGAGATGGCATAAAAAAGATGGCTGGTGCAAGTTGTGGTTGCTTTCGCCTGAAGGGTCGGTCGAGCCTAACTAGAAGACTAGCGGCCGCTTCGTGATGCAGGGATCACTGTACGTAGTGGACACCAAGACAAAGACCATCAAGGACCAATATACATTCGGAGCATCCATATCGGGTACTCAATAGAAGCGTTACGCAACCGCTAACTATGGGTTGTTGAACGGTTCACAAACTCCTGCCGTGTAATTATGGTACTCCGAATTTGAACACACCCATACCTGCGAGCTCTTCGCTTTGACAACATCTAAACGTTGAAACCACCTACGGAGATCATGGCTGGGCACGGCGAAGAAGCGGCGCATCAATTGCTACCTCTCGAGAAGGTGCGGTTATCAGAAGACTCGCTTTCCTCAGCGTCGACCACGAGTCTAGTCTTCGAGCGTATTGGCGAACGAGCGGGCGCGGGCAATGGGACGTCGATAAACGGGCACAGCAAGATGGTCACTCCGAAATTTCCTCCTCGCGGCGAATCGATGGGGTACGCAGACGACGAGGACATGCATCGCCAGTACGAGGGTGAAGACAAGGAGGAAGACGATCTGGAAAGCGGCCCTTTCATCAATAAGGGCGTTGTTGATAAGGTGCTAGACAGGAAGTTCCGACGTTTGATATGGATTATTGGCGGAGTTTTTATTGGCGCCTGGGTTCTTGCTCTAGTTGTATTTCTTGGACGGCAGTCATATCGACATCCATCCGAATCTCCTCACGATCCCGCGGCGACTTCGGTGCGAGGGCATGGGAAGAAGGTTACGTTGGACCAGGTTATGGGCGGCGCGTGGCGAGCACAAAAGCAAGGCATAAGCTGGATTGAGGGAGCGAATGGCGAAGATGGATTACTCCTCGAACAAGGCAATGTTGGGAAAGACTATCTGGTGGTGGGGGATGTCAGAGGCACAACTGGTGATGAGAAAGAGGCACTGGCAACCAAGATTTTGATGAAGGTGGGCTACTTCGAAGTCGACGGCAAAGGGCACACTCCCAGCAGAGTTTTCCCGAGCAAGAATCTGAAGAAGGTTCTTCTTGCTACGGATTTTGAGTCGAATTGGAGACACTCTTTCTATGCAAAATACTTCATATTCGATGTCGAAACGCAGACTGCCGAAGCCCTGGACCCAGCGAACCCTGATGGGAGGATACAATTGGCGAGCTGGAGTCCACAGAGTGATGCCGTTGTCTTTACTCGGGATAACAATCTATTCTTGCGAAAGCTTGAGAGCGAGAATGTCACCCAGATTACAAAAGACGGCGGCCCTAACTTCTTCTATGGCGTGCCTGATTGGGTCTACGAAGAGGAAGTCTTTGGTGGAAACAGTGCTACATGGTGGGCTGAGGATGGAAAATACATTGCGTTCCTCCGAACCAATGAATCCGCCGTCCCGGAATACCCTATCCAATACTTTGTCTCGAGACCAAGTGGCATCAAGCCCAAACCCGGAGAAGAAAACTACCCCGAGGTTCGTCAAATCAAGTATCCTAAGGCAGGAGCACCCAACCCGCTTGTAGATCTGCTTTTCTATGACATATTCAAGGGAGACGTCTTCGAAGTCAAGATCGCCGGTAGTTTTGCGCCTGACGATTTACTCATCACCGAAGTTGTTTGGGCTGGGTCAACTGGAAAAGCTCTCATTCGTGAAACCAACCGTGAGAGCGATGTTTTGAGGGTGGTCATAGTCGATGTGGAGCTGCGTAGCGGAAAGACGGTGCGAACTGAAGATGTCCAGGCACTCGATGGAGGTTGGTTCGAAGTATCTCAGAAAACGAAGTTCATCCCTGCAGATCCTGCCAATGGTCGTCCTCAAGATGGTTACATTGATACTGTCATCTACAAGAACAATGACCACCTTGGATACTTTACGCCCTTGGATAATCCTACGCCAGTAATGCTCACTTCTGGAGATTGGGAGGTCGTTGAGGCGCCCTCCGCTGTAGACCTGAAGAAGAATTTAGTTTACTTCGTCTCAACGAAGGCTTCGCCAATTCAACGGCAAGTCTACAGCGTAAAGTTTGATGGCACAGGTCTGGAAGCGTTGACAAACGAGAGCAAGGAAGGCTACTACGGTGCTTCATTTTCTAGTGGTGCGGGTTACGCTCTCGTGAATTACGATGGTCCAGATATCCCATGGCAAAAGGTCATAAGCACACCCAGCAACACCGATCACTACGAGAACACCATTGAGAAAAATGCAGCCCTGTCAGACTTGGCCAAGCAGCATGAGCTTCCAATCAAAATATTCTCAACAGTGAACGTGGACGGATTCGATCTGCAAGTGGTTGAACGCCGTCCACCTCACTTCAATGAGAAAAAGAAGTACCCCGTGCTATTCTACCTCTACGGAGGCCCTGGGTCCCAAACAGTCTCCAAAGGCTGGACGGTCGACTTCCAGTCATACGTCGCTGCCAATCTCGGCTACATCGTCGTGACCGTCGACGGTCGCGGTACCGGTTTCATCGGACGCAAAGCACGTACCATCATCCGCGGCAACATCGGCTACTACGAAGCCTACGACCAAATCGAGACTGCCAAAATGTGGGCCAAGAAGAAGTACGTCGATGCGTCCAGGATGGCCATTTGGGGCTGGTCGTACGGCGGGTTCATGACGCTCAAGACTCTCGAGCAGGATGCGGGACAGACATTCTCGTACGGTATGGCTGTAGCGCCCGTCACGGATTGGCGATACTACGACTCGATCTACACGGAACGCTACATGCACACACCGCAGCACAACCCGGGCGGCTACGACAACACCAGCATCAGCAACATGACGGCGCTGCACCAGAATGTGCGCTTCTTGCTTATGCATGGCGTCGCAGACGACAACGTGCATATGCAGAATTCGTTGACGCTGCTTGATAAGCTTGACTTGGCTGGGGTGGAGAACTATGATGTGCATGTTTTCCCGGATAGCGATCATGGGATTTTCTTCCATAATGCGAATAGGATTGTGTATGATAGTAAGTAATCTTCAACAAACATAACGGAACTGGGCTAATGGAATATAGAACTGAGCAACTGGCTCATCAACGCCTTTAACGGCGAGTGGCTGCGCACTACAAACGCAGTTCCCTTACAAATCGACGCCGCATCAGATAAGAAGCGGAATATCGAGGAGTAATGGGTTTATGTACATCATGTTCTTAGGTGTTCACGGGGTTCACGGCAAATTCTAGCGACTAGGGAATCAATCTGTTTGTTATAAATGTTCATTATAAGGATTAAAGCTACTTCCTATGTATAAGGGTAAAGCTATTTCTTAGGTAGATAAGATGGTATATCCTAAATAAAGCAATAGCATTTCCTCAGCCCGCGGCCAGCGCGTGTGCTTTCGGTATAGCTAGGTAGGTGTCCTCCTCTTTCCTCCCCTGCCCCTATTCCTTCCTCAGCACCGTCCTTTTCCATAAGCACGTGTTACCGTTGCTTAGAAGAACGATCGACCCAGGATCTTGCTGAAGACATCGAGCGCCAAGTTCTCGAGGCTATGGCTTTGCGGACGAGTCTCAGGCCAGTTCCCACCTTGGGGAATGGCGATTTGATCGAAGTCCGTTGCCGGGTGGTAGCCTTCTGGCGCTTGGATAATCGCCGATGGACGTTCGCGTTCTGTGCGCCGAGTTACTGGCTGCTGGTAGACGTCCCAGCCGGGAGCGGCGCCCGCTGCGCTTGCTACGGGTGGGATGGAGTTACGCTGCGGAGAGGGTGTGGGGGATGGAGGAGCGGAGTCTGTGTTCGAGTCTGAGTCTGCGTGATCCCAGTTGTCTGGGAGAGAGGTGATAAGGTCGTGGTAGGCTGCGGCGGGGGAGTGGGAGTTGGGGTCGAGTTCAACGGCTGCGATGGCGCCTGTTGGGAGCGCTGCCGCGCTGCTCGCGAGATCAACAGTTGTGAAGGAGTCTATTGAGAGCTCTGATGCCACCGGGCTAACCGCGCCGCCTAGCTCTGAGATGGATGATGTGTCGATGGGCGAAACACCATTTTCGTCTCGGCCGACGTCGTAGTGCGATGTGTTGGAGCGCGCGAAGGCCAGCGCCGAGCCGCGCGCGGAGCTGCCTACGACCAGAGAGCGCGGGAACTCGTTCGTAGGCTGTCGTCGCAGCCCTGCTTCGGGTCGTGGTGCTGGTGCTTCCGGGAAGCACAGGTCTGATTCCTGTACTGCTGCGGAGGAGGGTGTGGGGAGCGGCTTGCTCTCGCGCTTGATGATTCGCAGAGGCTGGGGGATGGCGCTTTGCGAGGTGAGGGGTGAGAAGGTGTGAAGAGAGTGTTCGGGTTCGGGGGATGAGCGCTGGCTTGGCAGCGAGTCGCGGTCGTCTGTATCGACTGGACCGCTTACCACAACCGCGGGGATGCCGACTGGGATGCCGCGGGAGATGTGCTCCTCTTGCGGTCGTGGCGTGCGAGATGGAGTGACTCCTACGAAGTTCTCTTCGTCCGCTGTGCTCCACGAGAAGAATGAGCCCTCCGAGTCGCGATGGGGGATGGTTGTTCCCCAAGGGAGGGGCTCTGCTTGCCCGAGGAACTCATCGAATTCCGCTGCTTCCGAGTTCCAGCCCGAGAGATTCGCTGCCGGGGCCCACGTTGAGAGGTCATCGTATTGCCAGGGCGCTGCTTCCCATGATGCTAGAGATGGAGACTCGACTGGTTCTTGCGCTGTTATCTGTGCTGGCGTTGGAGCTGGGGCTGGAGCTGGAGCTGGGGATGAGACTGATGGCTCTCGTGTTCCTCCCGGACTTTCTGGTGCTGATAGTGCTAGCACTGGACGTTCTACTGCTCCCCAGACCACCGATGAAAAGGCTGGAAGTGTTGTGGGGTGGGTGTTATAACCCAACAAGCGATCGACGCGGCGGACGAAGCGCTGTGTCCAGCCAGGCTTCTTCTCTTGCGGGGCTTCTGCGCACTCGTGGCATTCTTTACTCGATATGATTTTGAATTCCTCGGAAAACTCGCATGTGGAGGTTGCGGAGTGAGGGAAGGGATTGTTCGTGGGGTCTTTCTTCTCGCAGCGAAGGGTAGTGGTGACTCGGTGGTCGCAGCCGTGAAACAGGGTGATGAGGAAGTTGCACATTGTGAAGGCGAATACAGTGAGTCTTTCTTGTTGGTTTGAAAATGTTTTAGAATGTAGAGTTGAACAGAAAGTCCGTGGTGTAAATGGAGATTTCCTGTTAAGTACTTCCAGGGCGCGCCTGTTCGAGCAGAACAGCGCAAAAGGGGCAAAGTCACGGGACTCGACAACAAGCTGTACCAAAGAACAACAACGTTATTGTTGTTTTTCGCTGTTCCTTTCTTCCTTTGTTGGCCAATCACCACGCTCACAAAGCCTGTTATCGTCTGTACAATGCGAATGTCCAAAGGCCTTTCATGGAAGACAGAACAAAGCACGAGTTCTATATAATAAACACTGCTCTGCTTCTCAAACAATAGTCTCTACTCTGTTATTCCATTCAAACTTTCTTTTCGCTACACTCACTCTCATTTTCTCCAAAGCGTTGACCGCCATCCCCTTTTTCATCACATTCAATATTTCAATAGCAAGCTATATTTTACTATTCACTCCAACTCACAATAGCAGTGTTGACCACCGCTTATTATTATACCGATTAACAATAGAAGTCGTTTACTTATTCGATTTATTTTTTCCTTCTTACTTTTCAACCCCCAGAACGCTTTCAACTCTTTCTAGACCGCTCAAAAAGTCACATCTCAAAGCAATACACCAATCTCAATTCCTTCCTTATCCTTGTTGAAAGAACTCAATCATCATGTTTCCTCGCAATCTCAGTACCGAGCAGCAATGGAGAGACATCGGACATGCAGCGATTCCGCCACCTTGTAAGTACACCCAAATCCCCCAAAAATCATAATATGCTAATCTCCTCCTCAGGGGCGCCGGATCCATGGTTCGTCCTCGAGAACGCATCAGCAATCTACCCTCCCAGCCCCAAGCAAGCTCTCGCAAAGGCTCGCTCCACCGCAGAGCAGCTTTATCAACAAGTGCAAGCAGAAGCACGCTCCAGCGCCCCTGTCCCACCCCCAGTCAACACCCGCTTCGTGTCCGACCACTACCTCGCCCATAACGACATCGCCTGCCTGACGCCCCTCGACCCCGGTCTCAACATCAACGGCACACACCAGAAGACGACGGAGGAGTTGGAGGCTTTCCAGGAGCAGTTGCGCCGGGAGCGGTTTGCAGAAATGAGAGAGGTGTTTCTTGTACGGGCCATGACTTTCATTGCTGTTTGCCTTTTTGTCAAATTCTTTCTGTTCTAATCATCCGACGTTCATTCACTCACTTGATTAAATCAGTAATTCGGAACTAACAAGGTCGCAGATTTGGTTGGTGGCTCAAATCCTGTATCATTTGGCCTTGTTGTGGACTGGGGCGGTGATGATGAAGCTGGTGTTCAGTGGAATGGGATGGAAGGATAATAGCAATGGTATTTTCGCGCAGAAGAGGGCTTGAGCTGCTGGTTCGGCGTCATCATGGAATGGAAAGAAACAATTGTGTCGAGATTTAATTGCTCTTGCTCACGTGATTATACCCGTGCTATTTTAGATGTGTTTCCCTCTGGTTTTAGGCGGGGCATGAGAGATTGTGGAACGAACCGCAAGTAGAATTACCAAGTGAACTTGCGTCTGGAGGTGGTTACTCTCTTCTCGCTATCAAGTTCATCGAGTTGAGTGGCCTCGCCCCTCAACTATCGACTTTCCTAATGGAAGGTATTTACCCGCGACGCAGAAATTTCTTGTACCTCGCTAGGATTTCCGGCGTCGCGCTATATAGACCGAATTCTTGATATTAAGAAATGTGGAGCTGTGGAAAAATAAGGTTCGTCGGAATTAATGCTCCAATCGGGGAGGTGGATGCGGGGGATCAACCACGCGGGTTCTACTTGGACTTACGCAGGAACGATATAACCATCGAGTGCCGGCGTTATGAAGACTTTGCAACTCAGTTCTCTACTCTTTTCGCAGATATAATCATACTGCTTAGTAAATATGCATTTCTCGTTTCCCGTGGCATTACTGTCAGGCCTCGCCTTGGCGTCGCCCCTGAATTTAAGACAAGCGAAGCCACCGGCATTCTTCCTGGCTGGAGACTCAACCACAGCTGCACCATCCGGTAGCGGTGGAGGTAAGTGACACACTTTTTTTTTTGAGTTTCGATAGTAACATGTTCCTTAGGGTGGGGAAATGGCTTCCTTAGAACTCTCGTGAAGGGAGCAAACGGCACGAACTTCGGTCATAACGGAGCCACAACTGTGAGCTTTGTGGCCGGGGGGGACTGGGCCAACGTATTAAGTGCGGTTAAATCCAACAAATCTACTTTTGATCCATATGTAACTATTCAGGTATGGGTAATCCCACTTCCTCTGAAGTGTCACATTTTCGCTCGTCGAAATGCAAAAGCTCCCGGGCTACTCAAGAAGGGAGTTTCTGGAATCATTCTGACGAGTACTGCATCTAGTTCGGGCACAATGACCAGAAAGCAGCAGCCAACATCTCCATTGCCGACTTTGAAGCAAACCTTTCAAAGATGGTCTCAGACGTTCGTGCAGCAGGCGGAACACCCATCCTAGTCACATCCCTCTCGCGTCGGAACTTCAACTCTTCTGGGGAAGTCATAGAAGACCTCGCACCCCAAGTGGCAGCCACAATATCTGTGGGCGGACAAACGAGCACCACGGTTGTTCACTTGAATGAAGAGAGCACTAAGTATCTGGATGCTATTGGGCAGGCTGACGCAGCACAATACAACAGGATTGCTGATGATTTCACGCATTTGAATTCTGCCGGAGAGACGTTGTTTGGACAGATGGTGGGGTGGCTTGTGACGCAAAGTAATTTGGCGACGAAGGTGCAGGATTTCATTAAGTTGAACGGAACGATCGTGAAAGATATTGAGGCGGGTGTATTTATTTTGCCAGCAAATGCGACGGGTGTATGAATCTGGAAACAGTGGTAAATTGGGGTGTTCTATTTCTAACGACCCTGCGTTGGGGCCAAAAATGGAAATTCGACGATGAAGTTTAGGTAATTTAACTGAATTACTATGCCCCTTTCGGAAGGCTTCTCCTCTCTGCATTTCTCGCAAGGTTACGATACCGAGTTCCTACCGTCTGCTTTCAGTCTGACAGTCGCTCAAAAGTCTTTGTTCTGCCACAACGCATCGCTGGTGGCTCTTTCGTGAACGCAGTTATTCTTAACAAAGAACTTTTCTTGAGAGATGTTCTTGGCTTTTAATTCGTGACCCACTTCATTCCAAAACCCTTTATAATTTCGAGTGTTCCTCAATTTCATCCCAGCAGCCTGAAATAGCGCGAACCTGTCCATTTTGTCTTCGGAATCCTGGTTTGACAGATTGACCGGGTAGAGGTCTTCGCCAAAAACATATCACAATGAGTGGGCCACAGGGATATGATTATGGTACCCCTAGACCATACACCGCTGCACCACCTGGACGACAGCCTGTTGAGGTGGAAGAGAAGAAATGGTTGAAAGATGAAATACCCGACTTTGAGCAGCCACAAAAGTGGACAGGGGTGAAAATCATAGGACCTGGGTACGAAACTGACCTTCCATCTTACCTGATATTGTCAATGTGCCTCTGACTACGACTACATGGGACTTTTCATAAGATAGGGTGCTAATTGTACACAGTGTCGGTCTATGGAGACACAGAGACGCCGGCCCCGTACCGAGATACGTTGCAATCAAAGAAGCTCCCCACCCGGGAATAGGAGTATTCTTAGATGAGGAAGCTAAATACCATGATCTGCTCAGTAGATCAAAATCTGAGCATATTGTTAGACTAGCACGAGAGCCACAAAAGGTTGAAAATATTTGGGGTACTTTTTCGGCTGGAGGCGATCCCGAGAATGAAATTGAGGATCATAATCCTCGTGTTCTTAGGCTACTTATGGAATATAGTACTATGGGAAGTATGGGAGACCTACTTACCATGCGTCATTGGCAGTAAGTACAAGTGTAATCCTGAGAGGTGGGCGTAGGCTAAACTATTCTTTATAAAGAGCAAAACCGTTTCACGAGGTAACACTATGGAGTATTTTCGATTGTTTAGTGGATGGCCTTCTCGTAATGGAATATGGCCAGAAAAGTTCCTACGATGCAAGGTTTAATCGTTGGACAGCACGCAACAGGGATGCAGAATGGCTACCCATTGTTCATATTGATCTGAAACCCCAAAATGGTCAGTAACGTTTCGTTCCTTAGCATCATTGATATGGTATTAAATCCCATGCAGTTTTTGTTTCGCCAAATAATATGAGGCATGCGTATGCCCCTATTTTCAAGGTACTTCACAGCACAAATTACACAATGTAACTCCTTTTGTCAGCTCATTAATCGCGTACAGATGGCCGACTTCGGATCATCTGATCACGTAGAAGAGTGGAAGTTTCGGGACGGGTCACATATACATACCCTACGCATGAACGCAACTGCGGGGTACAGTCCACCTGTAGGTTTTCCCATTTGCGGTAATGATTCAGATAGCTTATAATTCTAAAGGAGCATTATCTCGAGCGTAATACCGACGAAGATACAGGAGACGATATCAATGGACCCTATACAATGAAATTTAGTGTCTGGCAAATTGGTGTAATAATGTGGCAATATGCCACCCTTTCGGCGCTGGTAAGTGCTTTGCCAAAGGATGCTCCCAGATATTCTCCCGAAAATGTCATTAGAGACTGGATACCGAAAGGGGATACATTCGGCGAAAAGCTAAAGGATGTTCCATGCAGTGATGCATTGAAGATTCTTATTTGGGAGTGTCTTTACGACACTATAGAGCATCGACCGAGCGTGATTGAACTCAAAAATCGGATTCAAACCGGGTACGGAATAGTTAACGCTGCGGCAAATGAAAAGTTTGAGCCCTGGGAAGACTTTTGTCACCCCGGTCCCGAGGAAGCGGAAGTAAGCAACTCTGGTTCTTTGTTCTCTCACCCCCATCTTACATGCCGTTTCATACCATGTACTCCAATCTACTCATTACTCTCCCTAAAGAGGAAATTCTTACTCCTTCACCTCCCGAACCTTCCCAAATAGGAAAATACTGACTCCCCAATGTTGCAGTGGGATGCAGACACGTGGGACCCAAATGCTGCTCCAGACGATGACGACGACGATGATGATGTGTCTGATCCGGGCAGTGACGGTTACGTTATCTAGTAGTATGCTACTATATGAAGCAAGTAACTTCAGTAAAGGTTTATGATTCTAAGGGGAATTGGTACTATGCATGACAAGGACAAAGTCCTGTGTTGCAAGTAATTGCCTACAGCTAGTGATTGCAGCTCTGAATTTTCTCAAGAGTGGAAAAGTATCAGAAGAAATTCTGTCATAATGCAGCAGCATTCGCCCGTAACCTATGAGATATGAACCCTCAAAGTGTGGTAGAAGAAGCTACAACCTTTCCCCAGCTGACTCTTGCCTGGAGACCTTCAAACCATCTTGTAACGTGTGGATAATTGTCCATCAGATCTTTAAGGCCGATATCCAAAGCCTCTACTCCATATGGAAGATGATACAAATCTGCCAGAGTGAACTCATTTCCTGCTAAATATTCCTGCTTGGAAAGGATTTTCTCGTACACTGCGAGGCAAATATCAAGCTTTCCAAGATTCTCCTTCACCAACGCTTCGTCTGGCTCACCCAATTGTGCTCTCCTACTCTAGTTAGCCTTCTTAAATGCAAGTGGATACCTTTTCTTACGCTTTGATGAGTTTCTTCCAGCATAGGCCGTATATAGAACCATCGAAGAAGTTCACTTCCACAGAGCAAGCCTGTGGTACATATCAGCTCCATCCCAAACCCCCATCTACCATTCCTGCTCTCGCTTACTTGATCAAACAATGCTCGCGCTTTCAAATCTCCCTCGGAAGGCATAAGCTCTGTGCCCTGTCCAGCGTATTTATCCGCAATGTACTGGCAAATGGCTCTGCTTTCGTAGATGAGCAGGCCGTCATCTTTCAGCACAGGAACCTTTCCGAAGGGGGATATTTCTAGGAAAGAGGACTGGCGCTGCTTGCCCCGTGTAAGGTCGATGATGATGAGTTCGTAGTCTGTTACGTTCTTCTCGGCAAGGGTGATGAGGACGCGTCTGGTGCAGGAGGACTGCGACATTCCGTAGAATTTAAGAGCCATGATTGCTTTTGATGGAAGCTGGAGGTTGGACACCGGTCTGATATCTTGACGGAGAGAGCAGAGCCATAAGTCAGGAAGGATTGAACTTCCTTATATACGTAGGTGCTTTGTACACTGGGTTACAGGCTCACTTCCCGGCGATACCAATGTAGATTCAAAGTAAGAATCTGCGAGTCTAACCGTGGCGTACCGATGCATGAAGTCAAACTTCCAGCCAGGAAGCTCTCGCAATACTACTATCTAGTCCTTATGGCTCCACACTATGTTACCCATTCGGTCCTAGGCTCGCATTTTCTTACATTGGTTCCAAATCTAGCTTAGCAGATTTTGAGACGACTGCTTCGTAATCATGGCCATCCCCACTTCATCAATCAGCCCAGGAACATCTCTCCATTAAATCTAAATCACTAACTCCGAGTCCATTGTCACGGTGTGGAAGTCCTGCAGCTAAAAGACCTAAGATGAAGGGCAAGGGCTGCTTCTCATGCAAAGGTAAGCAAGCGTCCAAAGGAAACAATGCGGTGCTCGGGTACAGCGATACCACCAACTAGCGTTAATCGGCTGATTTTTGCAGCCTAAAATTTTTTGAAATTTTTTTTTTTTTTTTTTACTTTTATTAATATCTCTACAACTACATATTCTATTAAATATAACCTAGAAAATACTCTTTA
>QGMK01000964.1:0-14815 GCA_007825345.1 Lachnellula suecica
GTGGGGTGTAGGGGGTTTGAGGAGACGGTTGTGGATTTGGTGACACAGGTTCGTGAGATGGACGCGTAGAGCATGCGGATGTGTTGCCCGTACAGACCACTTAAGCCTTGCTCCATATGCCCACTTCCTCATTAAGTATTTCCACCTTGGGACTGTGGAATTGGGGATGTTTTGGTGTCTTAAAAGAAGTACGACGTTCCTATTGTAAGAAAGCCCCAATCCGATAGCGGTGGATTCCGACTTCTACTGAACGGAGTCAGGTCCTTTGGTCACTTACTGAACTTGAAGTTTGAGACTTCAGACTTAAACTTTGAACTCGGATTTTAGCTCAAATCTCGTTACTGAATCTAAGAGCAGCAAAGCGCACAGACCACTTTCTAAATAGCATCATTGTTGCTGGATTTGAAAGTGAATGCGCAGCACCACAGCGAAAGCGCAACGCAACTCCAAGCGTGCGCTAGCATAAAAGGTGCAACAGGAGACCGCGCAAAGGGAGGCTGGGGTGCAAAGCAAATTGAAAACAAGTCTAGGAAGAGAATATATTTATTTAATGCTAATGCTGACAACATACTGCGTTGCCGACTCTATTCAATAAACCACGCTGCCACTTTACAGATTTCCGCAAAAAGTGAGCCCAATCAGGAATATTCCTTTGCATTTATACTGCGCTCATTTAAGCTAGCTTATGCTTGAAGTGACGCTCTAGCACCATGTCATATTCTACAGCCCGATTGCACTTTCTAGTCTAGCAAAAACGAAGCTATTTAGAGAGTGGCCCGTGCGTTGCATAGCACTGCAAATCCAGTGTTTAGATCCGAAACTTCAAGTTTCAAGTCACAAAATTTTGAATGTCAAAGTTCAAGTTTTGGTACTTGACCATAGGGCCCAACTCAGTTCCGTAAACATCGAAGGAGAAAGTTATACTGCGAACAACGTTTGACGCTCTGACACAGTCCTAACCTGGGGTCCAAGCACTAGTGATGTCCAGTCCCAAGGGCAATACAACGTAGTCCAAACAGAAATAGCCACAGACAGAAGAGCAACAGATAATGAACAAGTTGGGTGCCTTACACCATTTATTATACGAAGAGATTTCACACACAAGGCAATAAAGATTCTACATTGCAAGTCATAAATTCGTATTATCCGTGGAAATGCAGCCATTAACCTCCGCTGTCAAACGCTACCTGAAAACCAAATTTAATACATTGATCCCATTTTTTCCTACTATCCATTTACATGTTCGCCGCAAAGAGCGCCGCACCACCAAAGAGCGCCGCCGCGCCTACAGCACCAGTTGGGTACGCAGCGCCACCAGTCGAGAGCGAAGTGCTCGTAACAGTCTGGCCAGCCGCGTTGGTAGTCGTGACAGTAGTGACTGCACTGCCAACCTTAGAAGCGGCGGAGCTGGCAGCACTGCTGAGCGAGCTAGCAAGTGTAGTCTTTGCGGCGTCGACGGATGAGAGCCTCGAAGCGATGGACGAGCTGAGAGCGGCCGCAGAAGCGGAGTTGGAGTTCGTGGCGGTGAATTGGGTGTATTGGGAGGACAGGGATGACGCCAGAGAGGACTGCTCGCTGTCGATGGAGGTGGCGAGGGATGAGGCTGCGGAACTCAAGGAGGATCCGACGGACGCGGCGACCGAGGTTGCAGTTGAGAGGGCACCGGCTCCATCAGATGTTCCGGTTGAGATTGCGCCACCTGCAGCAGAGGTTGCAGTCGAAATGGCACCACCGGCAGCTGAAGTGGCTGTCGAAAATGCGCCTCCGGCAGCGGAGGTTACAGACGCAAAGCCACTGGTAATGTCATTGCCGATGCTGTCGAAGACTTGTGCAGAGGCGATGGAGGCGAGAGAGAGGATAGCGACGTTCTTGAACTGCATGGTTGCGGTTGTGTGATTAAGTGACGTTGAAGAAGCTTAGAAATGTAAGGTGCTGTTGTAAGAAAATGATCTTAGAGTTGAGGAGACAGGGTGAATTGATGAAGGCAAATAGATAGCGGAAGGAAACACTCTTATATAAGTTATCATCGAAATACCCCGGACCGATGACGGTAAGCTCAGCCATCTAGTAGTACGTCAATGCGAGCGAACAATGGTCTGCGCATGGTCTTCGCATGGGTTCCAAATATAAAAGGGGCGTCCCGGCTGACGCTGCAGGCTGTGTGCATGCCGGGGCAACTCTAAATCCAATGGAACCAATGGGGAATTTCTTAGCGTAAGAAATATGGAGTCGGAAAGTTATGCGAGCCTCATTTGCTTATGAAACTCCCGGCTTTTTTCCAGGATCAGCCTCGCGCAGTAGGCCGGACTTTCCGGTTTCTATGTAGATCCTGATCTCCAAACGGGGTACAGTTTGCGAATCGATCTAGGCAACACCAAAGAAACATGCTGTACGTGCAAAATCGGGATTTGCAATGACTTACGTAGTCACCGCAAATGTAAGAGCCCTAGACTTGGGAACGTTGCATCTCTGGAATTATGTTGTTTGACGTAAACTCTTGTTTGACCTTACTCAGCCATATTCCAACAGCGAACTTCGCACAATGTGGCGCATTGGTCGATGCTAGGGGTATGCAGCCTTACAGGATCTACCGGGCTTCGTGAGCGGCTCCGCCCTGCGCTAGTTGTGGCGGAATCGTCATCTATCGCCCCCTTTTCTAATTCGTTGGAAACCTTAAATCCGAGACTCGTTCCGTCGGCACAAACGGACAGATTGCAGGCACAATATCCTGATAGATTTGCGGGATAATGTCCAATGTCATAAAAGTTTCTCGAGGAGACCTGGATAGGAGTCGCTGGAAGCTTGGCTCTCCGGATGAGAAAAAGATCCCTGAGATGAGTTCTCTTCCAAAGCTCAGTTCGGCCGCCAGTTCCATGTTTCACATGTCGAGTAAAATTGAAAAGAGGAAGCACAGTCAGTCGATCTCATCGTTCAAACACTGGCTTTCCCGGATACGTAATACGCGGCAACTTTACCGACCAATGAATGAGCCCTGGCCGAGAATCTCCAAACACTATGACAAGCCACCAAGTCATACGCTGTGGTATGGTGAGATCCCCTTTTTGATCTCGAAGACGATCTCGGCCGCTTCGTCAGCGTTCTTCGCTTCGAAGTCATATCGTTTGGTCTCGGTAGCCTTGTAGACAACAACCTGGAAGATGTAAGTAATAAGTCCTGAATTACTCCTGCGTATCATACCTTGAAATTCGTCGGGTGTCGCCGTGTAACTTTACAGCCAACGACATTGCTGAAGTGCACCGTGGTCGTCTTGCCTTGCCCTTCAAACATGGTCTTACCCGTTGATGATGGCATGATATGTAGGTATTCGCCATCGATGGCTATCACCCGTTCATTCATCCCAACAAATCTCATCGGTTGCTTCCGCCAGACTGTGTATTTTCGGTAATTGGAATTGCCGAGCTCGTCTTGCTTGACTGCCTCTTGTGCAAGTGGGTGAGCTCCCAGCATATGTCCCTTTCTAATCTTGCGAAGTTCGGGGCGGTCTGCCATCATTGGCATCTTCGGCGACGCACTGCTTGGCGAGCCCGACATTGTCAATGGCCCATCCGTTGCAAACCTGCGACGATACAGATCCAAGTCCGAACGATTGCCTATTGATTCAACTGTGCGATCCAGAAGCACAACAGTTCCAGAACCTGTTAGTTTCAAGACATGATTAGCCTTGTCCAACTGTCGCTTCTTGCAGACGATATCAAGAACTTCGGCAAGATATGTATCCGTCGTAATATCTAGCGTGATCATTTGTCCTGGTGCAGCATCCGCGGAATGAATATGGATTCTGAGAAGCTTCTGAGCACCAGATCTTGCAGCAGACTGAGACGTAGTTCCGCCCGGGGTTGGCAGATCAGCCAGGGAAGGGTTCTGCCGTAGCGCTGACATAGTCGTGAGAAGTGGGTTCTGACGGGTTTGCGTTCCAAGTAGGGGAGTTGAACCTCCGATAGTAGAAGGCTGCGGCGTAGGTGTATTTCTGGGTGTAAGATCGTCATCCAGTGGCGCTGCTGTTGCAGTTTCTTGCTTAAATTGAGGCGTGAGACTTTGGTTCTGCTGGAATTGATCTTCTGTGGCCTGGACAAGAGCAAATTCGTCAAAAGGTTTCGAATTTGACCTCGACCTGGCAGCGCGATTATTAGCAGTCGTAAAAGAAACAAGAGGTTTGTTTCGTTCCAAGGCGGGAAAATCATAATCCACTTCCTCGTCTTCCACCATTCGTAGAGTCCACCAATTTACGTTCAACTTCTCGGGAGGGATCACAGGATCGAGTTTCTCCTCTGCATATCTCCAAAGACTCAGCCCAATAAGATCAGCAACCGTGACCTGTCGATCGTTTGCCTCGTTCACATGAACACTTCTTCTGATGAGAACTTCGTATGGTTTAGATGTTGATGTTGCAAAAGGTGCCCAGATTCGTAAATGAAGAGGGTTCGGATCGCCCTGTCCGGATAGAGATGCGAAAGATTCGAAAGGGGAAGCCGCTTTCGTCTGCCTCGCCTTGATAGCAGCGGAGAGTAGACTCTTCGGCTGCACCATACTGATGGGCCGCGGGGGAGGGAGCGCTTGAAGCACAGATGGCGCAGGCTTCGATTTCTTTGTTGGTGATCGTGCGAGTGCTTTGGGCACTGTCCCAACGATAGCTTCCGACGGCGAACTAGGTCCATTGACACTGTCCAACATAGATGCTGAGTCGATGCTACCCTCGAATTCCGAATCCATATCCGATCCCTCCGAATCATCCTCTTCCTCCTCCTCCAAAAGGTCACTCTGTTGCCTCTTTATCCCAACATTAGGGTCTGAGGTTTGACTATGAAGAGCTTTCGTCGCCTTGGTTGCGTTTCGCGTGGCATCCCGCGTTCTTTGGAAGGCGGACGCGTCAAATTCGTTCTCCGATGACAGCTCGCTGCTTGTGACAGTATCCCGCCTGGCACGCTCTTTCACGGCTTCCAGCGCCGATTGAGACCCCCTCCTTGCCTGCCCCCGCGAAGGAGATGTTACTGTTGATGATTGTCGTAGATTCGAGCCTCGAAGAGGAGAGGATCCAGACCGATTGCGTATAGGCATTTTCGCGAACTTGATCTGCTGCGCGGCACGTTGATCCCCTTCCTCCTCGCTATCATCGCTCAGATCACTACTGTCATCCTCCTCCATCTGCTCTCGTCGACGTCGTCTTTTTATAGCTATCCCTGGCCCAACCGTGTCGCCAGCCCCCCCACCTGTCACCATGCCACCCTCTTCGATCTCATTATCCAGTCCTGTGGCCAGCCCAGCTGACCTAGGCGCAGCCTGGAAATATTCAGAGGCTATAGCAGTAGGAATCGGAGGGGAATGGGTTCGTTTGAGATTCGCAGCATTGGGACGCCAGCCAGCAGCTTTGAACCCCGGTGTGTTGAGGAACGAATCATTGATGGTAATAAGACGCTCTCCCACGCCGTCTGCGATGGTATTGAGATAATTAGTCCGTAATTGCCACGAGATCAGACTACAATTAATGTCAGCAGCGGAATATCGATTGTATACTCAAGGGCACAGGGGGGTTATGCGTACTCTTCTACTTGAATGACAGACATTGCGCATGCTTGGATTGTACCAGACAGCTCAAGCAATAGACAAATAATTTGTAGGTTTAAAAAGAGCGTTATTGAAGATACGAGGGCAATTCATCCAAGATGTATTTGGTGGAAGTGTAGATGCTGTCAGTTTACAGCCTCGTGGTTGCAAGCCGGGGGAGGTATGGATTTAGCGCGGGGACACGGAGCTTCAGGCGACAATATTTTTGGATCTGGTGGACCTCCCCCACAACATCACAAACAACACCATACCAGAGCGCAATACCACAACCATGGGGCTGGTAGATTATTCCGACTCTGACGCTTCAGATACAGAGGAAAAGCCAGTTTCTAAACCTACCGCAAACCCTTCAAAGCCAGCTTTTCAGAAGGTTGTTGATCGGTCAAATCCAGGCAAAATTCGAGTCTCCCTCCCGCAAACCTCTTCAAAGGACGACACTCGAAGCGACGAACCTCCTTCAAAACGGGCGAAGACAGGAGGGGGAGCTTTCAGCGGTTTCAATTCGTTTCTCCCTGCACCAAAGCGAGCTGCGCAGACGGGCGCATCATTAGGAGGTGGCAATGCGGCCAGGAAGGGTGGGCTTGGGGCAGGCGTAAACCTAAAGACGGGAGCAGCGCCGGGATTCAGCAGAGAGCCCGAGCCAGAAAGAGACTACAGAGAAGACCGGGAAAGCGAGCAAGCTTCTACGGGTGATGGAAACGGATTCAGTCTTCCTCCGCCGAAGGACCCGCAGAATGGAGGACAGCCCGCTGAGGAGGTGAAACTGGTGGGAAAACCCTTGATGTTTAAGCCTCTATCAGTTGCGCGGAAACCAGCAAAGAAGAAGACCGTAGCCCAGATAGCTGCTGCTAAGGCGGCTTCCTCCGCAGCGCCTGCTACACCCAATCCCAAAGCAGAAGCGCCTGCACCTCGTGCAAAGGTTTCATTGTTCTCGATGGAGGCGGATACGTCGGTTACTATGACCCCTTCGAATGGAGAGTACAAACCTATGATGTTCGAGACACCAGAGCAACCATCCCAAGATGAGGATCAAGACTCTTTCAATATCGAGCCTACCTACGAAGACTATACCCCGAACGCTTCTCAGACCAACCTTCCGCCAGCCGTTCCTACACCCCCTGTTTCGCAAACTCTCGATGACATAGCCGGAGATCTCAATCTTTCTGCAGCAGAAAGACGGCAATTATTTGGACGACAAAAGGGAGGCAGAGGAAATAAGTCCGCAACGAAGGTTATCAATTTCAACACGGACGAGGAATACCTGCACAACGAGGAGCTCAGAGCTGCTGGGGAGCAAGTTTCTCACAACCCTGTTAGGTCTATTGCGCCTGGCAAGCACAGCTTGAAGCAATTGGTCAATGCAGCACAAAGCCAGAAGGAAGCGTTGGAAGAGAGCTTTGCGAAAGGAAAGAGCAACAGAGCCGAAGCAAGCAGCAAATATGGATGGTAAATGGCTGCGAACGCAAATCTTTTGAAGATCAATCAATGATACCCAATTATGTTCTTTTCGATTTTCAGTTGTCGCAGTCCGTCTTGAACAACGCAGGAAAGTTTATTTCCATTCCCTTTCCTTACCCCAGCCATGGTGATTATGAACCACCGCACACGAGGCATCTTTTGACCCGTACCATTTCATCTCATAGTATCACAATACTGTTTTCGATTCACTAGTCTTCTGCTTCCGCGAGGTCCCAAACATAGCCCGGTCCCAAAGTTGGAGACGGAGGCTAAGACCAGTCTGGATTGCAACCACCCTTATATTTTAATCCGCACATCTCGAGAAAATGAGTTCTTCAAGAGTTTGCTGGATGGAAACAATCGCAACAATTTACACATTCAAGCAAAGGCACATCATCCTCAAAATCAACGCCATGTGGACGCCACTTGAGTCTGCCCGAGGGGATTACATCCAATACAACGAGTTCTGCAAGCTCTACTCACAACCCAAATCGTTAGTACCCGTTTTCTCTGGCACAACGCCCTCTCTAACACCCTATAGTGAAAAGAGCCCCTCTTCCGCCAAAGACACAGAGATGGCCCTCAAAGCTGTCCAACCCTTCGGATACGACTTTATTCTCTACGTGGGTCGGCGCGAAGACCCCTCGACACGAATGGTCTTCCGATTCCAGAAGGAAAACCTCGCCCACCTATTCCCCTACTTCAAGGACATGCTCAAGAAGCAGCCGAAGCGCAAATTCGCCTGCCTCCCCGATCACTCGGGCCGCGCTCTTCGTCGAATCCTGGCGTATATGGAGGGCAATACACGCCCGTTCGGTGCAGCGATCGACGAAGAGCAACGCATGGCTTATTGCGAGGTGAAGGGTGTAAAAGGCAAAACAAATAACACGCAGAAGCCTTGCGACCCTGTGGGCCTATTTGCGCTGGCTGAGACATTGGGACATACCGGTGCTATGATAGAGATCATTAAGGAGCTAAACGAGTTCTCCTGGCGGCATGATGTTATACCACACGAATCGCTCATCGAAGACGCATATAAGCGGACGAAGAAGGGGTCGGCCCTTCGACGATACTTGGTCGGAATATGGATGGAAGCGCTTGGGGATATCAATCCTATGGGAGCGCCTTGTATGCATCTGTTCAAGTGCCTCCAAGACGACGATTTCGAATTCGACATCCGCTGTGTACGGGGCGTATACAGAAGCGCAAAGGTCAATATCCTACCTCCTGGAGCGAAGAAGCCGAAGGAGTTTTGCCACTGCGCGACTTGCACGAAGTGTGCATACCAGCTGCGATGCGGAGGACCAACGTGCCCCGAATCATGTGGCAAGGAAGAAGCAGCGCAAGTTCAAGCGGACTGCGAGAGGCCTCTGGACCCCGAAACGGCTCGGGGAATGGAATTGGAAGCTGAGAACACGCGAAGACTTATCTTGGAGCGCCGGAACGCCCTTACCCAGAAGCCCGAAGCCTCACTGGAGAATGTCACTGATGATCTCGGCAACTTCTCACTGGATCACGACCCTTTCGCAGCTCTTAGTCGCCGGCCTGCCACTAACAAACCTCACCAAGCGTTATATATCCCTCCCAGGGCAAGCCAGGCACGTCGCGACGCCCTTCTGCGGTCTTGACACCACTGCATTTTCTTGGGTACACATACAACACACATGTTCCCGACCGGCGTCTTCTTCTGCTATTGATAGCAACTGGTCCTTCTTTATGCCACTGAAGCATGCAGATCACGATCGTCACAGCAGCATCTACGCGCTTTCGTGGGCTGCAGTCATACGTCACATCGCCAAGTGTTCATCGAATATATGTCCAGCAGATTGGATGTGTACAGGCGATCAATTGCCATAAGACGGACTTCTTGAGCGCTTGCTCGTTCATCAGACGTTTCATAAATTCAGAAGATGCCGTGCCTATTTGAGGAAGATGGGAATGAGGGGATAAGGGTGTCTGCAGGCTTACTGTGCTGTGGGGCCTGCTTCGATGTTTCGAAACATGAAAATGGGGTTCAATAAAGAGGAACAGATACCAAAAAGGTTATTGTACACGGGATAGGTGTGTTTGTGCAAGGGCTTGGGGCCTCTTCAAGAGCTGCTGTACAAAAATACACGTGCTGCCTGACACCTTGAGGCAATTCTTGACGGGAAATACTCTGACGACGTAGGCTCTCGACGTAGGCTCTCGACGTTTCGTTTCAGGCAAAGTTTGTATAGATTTGTGTAGAGCATATCTGAATTGATAGGTTCTTATTCCACTTTACGCATCTACTGCTGACTGCGTATGTCATGATTCGATGGCTCACCTAGAAGGAAAATAATCCCAGCTTGCTCCCCTGGTACACTCACTTGGAGTCCAGCTGATGATCACTTCAGCTCACAATTTGTGTCCTACGACCAGGACAAAGAATGGGAGGAACGTCAGCCCTCGTAAAAGGAAGTCTCTTAATGCCCTCGAAACAGCAATAGTGAGGAGATTACCGATGGTCGAGACCGATTCAGACCATTGGCCGAGGGCAAGCTGACCTTTGCGGGGAAGCTCAGGGGTAGCAGCGTGTGCCCAGCTTGCAGATAAAGCATGAATATTTGTTTCTATCTCGGGCCCACAGCTGCACAGAGCTGCAAGTGCTGTCGTCCAGTGAGAGGTCGATATTTGGTCGCTTCATGCGACCCTGGGCCGGGATTCTTCAATGGCGTCTTTTTGTGTTCGGTACTTGGTGGGGATTGATAAGAGTACTCTTCTTTCTTCTATACTCACACCACGTGTTGGCTGTCGAGATCCCTGTCGGGGCGTTATTTATCACCTCCTGGGTGGTGGTTAGTATGCACGAAATCTATTTCTGAGACATTACCCGGTGCTAAAAGCGCCACGGACCTATTTTTGTCCAGCAACGACCTGGGGAATAATCATCCAATGAGAGCACCCGTTTCATCTGTAAATAGCATCAAAGCACCCTCCCGTCACGATTCTGAGCGCTTACATCCCCAAATCAACATCTCAATGGTCCAGACTGGAATTGTCGGTCTGTGATGGCTTCTATTTTCAATAGGTACATGTACCCCTCAAGTAAGGATATAGACGCCTTCTCAATGTTTATTCTGGGTATCGGCGTCAAAGGGGCGATCTTTGCGTTTGTATATCTTCTTGTTGAACGCCATTGAGAAGTTTTTCTGGCCATCAACAATTCGTCAATTGTTTCAACGCTTCCTATCATTACTTGCGCTCCTGCCCCACCTTTGCAATGTTTACCACCCTCGTCGATTGTCCAGACGATTCCCCTATTTCGCGGTCTTTGTGTTACACCAGACCCTCACCCAAGATGCCCATCTCCAAAGCTCGCATCTCATCGCCTCTCGAGGCCGGGTCGTCTCTTCTCGACGCCCAACTCCCAGAGCCTGTCACGTCCGCATTAGAATATGTCTCTCGTCGACTTGCTAGAAAGGGACTTCATCTCTCCCTCATTGTCCGGAAGGAAATGGATATATCCTTCTCGTCCATCAGCCGCACTGCATCTCCATCCAGCTCCGTCGCGTCATCCCCAGCGCAATCAGTATTCAGCGCCGCTTCACCTGCATCATCGACCTTCTCACGCACTTTGAGCCACCACTCTAGCAATTCGTCTTTCACCGATGCCTCGTCAATTCATTCGGCTTCCTCAAAATCACGCACACAATGGGCCAGCCTGCCCTCATCTCCAAAAGACTTCGCCGCTTCACCAAGAAGCCATTTCGCATCAGGCGCATCATCACCGACACTATCATGCAGCACACCTACTAGCCCAAACCCATACGGCATCACCTTGATGCACGCAAATACCCTCACAGAGAAGGCCGAGAAGGTACTTAGACACACCATCGCCAAAGCAGAGAAGAAGTTCTCCATCGGCTCCGGCTGGCTCTCTCCAACACCACTCACCGACAGCCCGCTTACCCAAGACCTAATCGCCCGCTCCCTCGCCCAAAACGAGATCCTCTTCTCCTCCGAAGGCATCACGCTACTCTCCCTCGACCGCATCTACACCTTCAAGTGCGCCCTCAACACCTACTCACGCACCCTCTCCTCCCTCGACCTCGCCTCCGCCATCGACGAGCTGCGCCGGCTAGTCTTAGCCCAGAACGGCAAGCGCATCACCAAAGCCTACCTCGTCAGATCATACGAATGGCTCAGCATCAGCATCGCAGCCCTAATCGAAGTAAACGAAGGCTACAAGACCGCCTATGGAGGTCCGCAACGCTACGGCGGCATCGAAGTCCCAGCCGCCCCATCCAGACCCTCACCACCACTGCTCAAAACCTCTTTCGCGTCCTCGGAACTCAAGAAGATGAAGCTGTCCATCTCCTATAGCCCCATCTCCAACGCCACCACTCTCTGCGACACCGGGTCTCCAATCCGCGAAGTTGAGGTTGGCGAAAGCGCCAAGGGCACAGATAACCGAGCGAGCTTCTGGGGCAGTGATGGGTTGAGGGAGGACAGGGGACCGCACAGACGTGGGCCCATGACGCCAAATGGGTTTGAGGATATCACGCCTGTTACTAAGGGTGAATGGTGCTTCCTGATGGTTGGGGAGGGCTGGAAGGGTGGCCGGAGTGCGGCGGTTGAGACTTGTTAAATATGATAGTTGGTCTCTTTTGTTGGCATGAGGCATTTGGGAATCCGAGAGCAAGAGCTGCGATCGGATGGCATTGTTGGAGTACATAGCATAGCGAGGAAGATATAAATCAACAAATAAAACGAACATGACATACTACTCCAATATTAAATGATTTCCACAGTGAAAAAATCGCCTTGGCCAAGTTCAAGAAACGCCGGAAATCATGTAAAATAATCTACACAAAAAGAAATTGAATCATGGCATAGATTTCGACCGGTACAGATCGACCTCCACGCGATATGCAGCAAAATATAAACACTCGATCTGAATTAGGAAGTCAGCTTTGGGGTTTGTTACACGTCGCAGATATCAACCGCCACTCAACCGCTACTGAACCGCTACTGAACGTGACGATATGCAACAAAAACAACAAGAAACTTCCTCGAAAATGGTATTCGACTCCAACATCTAGAATCTCTGATGTCTCATAAGGAATGAGACAATGGCTCGGTGAAGTCTGAATTCCTAGGTTCAGTTGAGCCGAAATGATCTTCAAATTTTAATATTAAATTTTCGCACGAAGAGTCAAAAAGACGTATAACAGAGCCTCGTTACTTCCCTTTCGCTCGAGCCAATTGCATAGAGAACGTAGTAAAAGAACCTCAGTCATCACTTCCGTTCTCAGCATCTGCTCAGCGCTAAACCCAAAAGAGAAGGACCGCCCTCGAGGACCGCTAGGCTGAGCTGTCAGCCTCACGAAACGAAGGCACCTGAAGTTTTCTTGTGTCTTCAATACAATGGAATGTGTTCCACTTTACCCTCTTCTCTTTATATTAAATATACCGCAGCCTTGTGGCTAACTTCCAAAATGAGCTTTGCCCCGCATCAAGACTGGACTACAGATGAGCATCCTTCGCTTGGACCGTCCATTTCCAAACATGCCACCAAGCATGGCACCGGAACTGGACGATTCGGCGATGTAGGTAAGTAGTAAGTCTTTTCCGCTAATCGTCCGTGTAATTGACAAGCCACGCAGATATGAATGACCCCGCAGTCCTTCAACTCTACACTCAACTGGCAATATTTCAACACAATCCAACTCAAAACTCATTGACTTTCGAAGCCAACAGTACTTCAACCCAAGATACGCTTTACCTTCTAGCAAGGAAGCTCGGCCTGGAATTCCAACTTGGGGGTTCTCCGCCTCAGGTGACGATCCTGAACGCCTTCGCCCCGGATTCGACAGGATCAACTTTCGAGTTCATGTCCGCTGCATCAGGTAGTGGATTGAAGTTCTTGAACAATCACGCAGAGGACTGCTTTAGAACGGCGGCTTTTTCACATGGCAATCAGTTCCCACCAGAAGCCCACTTTTCGCTGCCGGCTACACCTCCAAATGAAAGCTCCATGAACTTAGACTCAACTTCGGACAATGGAAACAACATATTTAGCGGGTTCAAGGGATACCTCCCCGAAGTTGACACCTACAACTGGGCAAGCAGGTCTACGGAAGATAACAACAACATGGGCCTATATCAGGAAGTTTTAGAAGAGGACGCTAGTATGTTCACAGATTACGGGAAGATATCGACGTCCGATCTTCAAGCATACGATACTGCCACCCACCTCGAGTTTGAAGAGATCTCGACCAAAGCTGAAGATCAAATAAGTGCTTCGAAAAGCACACCTCGGAATTTTACCTTCGTTCTAAGCCCAATTGCGGGGCAGCAGCAACAAGTCGCCAAAATGGTTCACGCGTGTTGGAAATGCAAAGTACTTCGTAAAAGAGTATGATCTCCTCCCATGAAGATATGGTCCACAAGAAGCTAATGGAAAACCAGTGCAACGATGCAGATCCATGCCATAAATGCACAAATAGGGAAGTGAACTCTATCTGGAGAGATATCGGCTGCAAAAAGGGGACGTTGAAGGAGCAAATTCCAAAAGCCGTGTTCTGTCCGAGATACCATGCTGGTACGACGCAGTTGCGATACTACTCAGCATCGCCAAGTTTATTCGCACAGAGCAAAGGTCATCAACTACTGTCATGCCGCACTGATCATGAGCCCGCTACGAGATTCACACCTCCTTTCAACTCAAGCGAGATACCCGGAGGCTCTCGGATTTCGGACCTCAAGACGTCAATCTTGAACAAGATGCAAGCACTTCTTGAGTGCTTCACCCCTATGTCAACAATATGGCTCGAATTGAATGACATTTTGGAGATTAGGACTCTGCGGTTCATATTTTTGGCTTTGAGCTCGCCATTTGTAAGAAAAGTTCTGCTTTTTGGTGTAATACTCGTATCTGTTCTGACAAGTCTAGGATCATCTTGTTCGAGGCAGTCTGGAATGCTTACTGTCCTGCATAGAAGCCATTCAACTAAGTGCGAATGGAGGTCTCACACTCGCCGCCCACGACCGCTGCACAACCAATCACTGCCAAGTCGTCCTCACGTCAAAACTCGAAAACTACCTAGCAGAGTACCTAGACCAGCTTTCGCACGAGATCCTCAAGAAAAGAAACCTGCGAGAAGACTTCTCCTGGTGGATGCCCACATTCCACAGCTTGTGCATTCAAGGCTTCGTCAGCCGAGCCTTGAGACTGTTTTCAGGAAGTGAGGTGGGGTTAGCAAATCAGTATCTGCATAATGCGGTGCGACTCTTCATTGCGGTGTCGCCGAAAGACATTGATGCTATTGCGGGAGAGGATTTGCGAATATTGAAGTTTGATCATCCGACCGATTATTTACGGCAATTGTTCAAGATGGGAAACGATAGGAATGGGGCGTAAGCTTTTCTACATAACCTCAAAAACCAAAACGGGGATAAGAGCATGTGATCACACATATTGCTCTCAGAAATGACAGACGAAACTGCCAAGCTTCAGACTTTGGAGTCGAGACAGCAGCTATTACAGCAAACGTATAATTTCCCAAGACCATACGAGACGTAGCAGAACTTTAAGAGCTAGATAACGACATTAAATAAGTCAAACTTTTGGTACCACGCTGGCGGGGTTACAAGAAAGGTTCTCAGTTTTCAAGAATCGTTGAGACATGTAGAAAGCAAGACACCCTATCCAGCCTCAATGTGCCCCTAAATTATCACTATAAAATGGCTTATTAAGTGGCTATTTTGAAATCCTAAGTGCAGAAAAACGCTCATATACAACTTTTAT
>QGMK01000965.1:0-14811 GCA_007825345.1 Lachnellula suecica
GACGGTTTCGTAGGTGCGGGAGGGCGGCGTGGGCGGTTTGCGAATACGACTTCTTCTTCCCATTTTGGGCGGCCTGGGATGCGTCAATTTGGGGTGTTTGTGGTTGTGAGAAAAGTTGGATACGTACTGCTGAATAGACACATTTTTGTCGCTTGCTCGTATGTTGGGGAAAGATGAATTGGCAGGCAGGAGAGGTGCAGGGCTTTCTTTTTGACTGTCTTTGAGTCTGTCTTCCTACTTCGGCAACTGTGCCAACTTTCCCTCTTCAATGCAATGATTTTCCGGGAAAAGAGAAGAAAGCAGAACACCTCTCGTTAAAAAGCAATTCGTAAACGTGTACAGTACAACTTCGTACGTGAAAATTACGGCGCAGAAAAAAAACGCAGAGAAGCGTGTCCCAACACCCACACTATATACCTCACCTCACACCAAAAACCCCCCACTCCACCCCCAGAAATACAAGGTTGGGTTGGGTGGGTTACGGTTATCCCATCGGGCAGCGACAAGAACTGGGAAGTCCCTGCCTTGGATCTTGGTGTTGTTAAAGATTAAGCGCAGGGGTCCCTGCGGCTAAGAGCGGGGTTCAGGGGTGACGCCCGGATGGCTGGAAACCCTGGTTTTGTGTCAGCCTCGCGCGTGAGGCTGACGGAAGTGTAATTGATTGCTGTGGGGCGATGACGATCTTTGCTCGATCTTATATATACTTGCGGACAAACGAAAAAACGAAACTGGTGGCAAGCGAAAATCATACAACGGATTTAGCTAGACTAGACAATTGGAAGTCGCCAGGAGCAATTGAGTGAAAACATATGATTTCTTAGGTTGACGCAGTTGCGCAACTCTCTCTTTTTATAGGCTGTCTCCATCTTCTTCCATCCCGGTCAATGGATCTCGACATTGATCCTTGTAATCCCTGTGACCTCTTGCATGAAATCCACACCATATACCTCCCGCCGTGACCATGTCTGGGAAGCAAAGTTAACCTCACCCCGAAAGCCGGCCATTGCAACACATTCGAATGAACCCTGCCAATCTTCATCTGAGTGTGATACGTCGTGCATCACTATATCTCCCTTAGAGTCATATCGGACGCTGGGATGCATGCGTTCAACTCGTTGTTGGCGGGTAGTTCTAGCTGTGTACGCTGCAGAAGTGAAAGAAGAGCTGCCATCGAAGGTCTCCTGCAATTGATGTGATGGCTGATCCTCACCGGATGATGTCGATGGTGCGTCGGGCATCTCGATATCGCCATTCTGATCGTGTTCTCGGATAGTACCATCACGAACCACGGAGAGTCTCTTCACGTTATCACTGTCACCAACATTGATCTTCCATACCTTAGCAATGCCTGCCTTACTGAACGCCCAAACGATCATATGAACGCCAGAATCAATCGCTAGGTCAACCACGCCTTGGCATCGGCCAATTTCTTGGCCTTGGATTTTGACAGGCCATACGCTGCGAGAATGAATACCTGGCGCAGGATCTTGATTTTGATTTAAGAACTCTTGCATTCCGTCATATGGCCACCAGTCAAGCCAGTCCATATTCTTAGGCTCATTGGGAGGTGAAGACGGCCACGATGGGCCACCAGAGCGGTTACGCCCCTGATCAGCTCCGAAAATATCTCCAGGAACCGAGAAAAGCCACACGCTTTGCTCAGCACCAGATCCATATGCCGCAACGATTCTGACTCCCCAGCTGAGGTCAGAACCAGCAGCGTATACAGTTGGACTACCTTGTCCCGCCGGACCCTTAAACCATATCTTACGCAACAGCTTGGTAGGCCCACCGACAGGCGCATCGCTTCCCATACAGAGCAGGCGAGTAGATGGATCGGTAAACAAGATATGGTAGCCATCACTGAGAGGCACAGCTCGATAATGGTCAGAATAGTCGAGCCGACCATTGCCATTGTAGGGTCGGTGAAGAGTGCTGCCTCTGATTCTTGACAAAAAATCATCCCTCCCAGGGCTACTGTCGCCTTCTTCTAATGAACCGGAGCTTCTGCCAACCCGTGCCCAGAACGGACTGCTTCGTGATCGTGATCCAAACGGCCTTTCTCCAATTGCAGGTCGCTCGTTTGGTCTTGATGCACTGCTTATAAGCCGCAACTTCTTCGCCGAATCGACACTGCGTCGCGGTGGCAAGAAAAATAGAAAGTCACTTGGCGCAGTCAAAGGAAACCACCTGTTCAGATCCTGTCCCGTCAGCGCATCGACCCAGTGTAGTTCAATTCCAGAAGAACAGCCGAACGCAACACACCGCCGTTGCGGGCATATCGCGACAGAGCGAGGAGGATCGTCATCAGAACACAGATTACGATACAAGGATCGAGGGCCTGTTTCAATTGGCATAGACGTGACTTCGGAGTCCGAGCCTTGGTGAGGGGGTAAGATGCTTTGTATCCTCCCGGCTTGCAACGTGCTTGCCCGAGGAAGGGACGAATGTCTCGAGCTCGGTCCTGCGGTACGTGTGCATTCCGGCACATCGTTTTGAAATACATCTTGCCAGGCAGAGCTTCCAGCTAGATCTGGAGCGGCACCAGTAGAAGCTATTCCTGGAAAGACAAACGGGGGGACATCTGACGGTTGACTCTCGCCAAGATTGGACCCAGAACTGTTCAGTGAGATACGATCTAGAAACGATGTCCCTCTGAAACCCTCACCATCAGACACGTGGGTTGCAGCAACATGGGTTGAAGTACTCGGCGCTTTATAATCTCGACGCTATTAGACAGATCAGTATGGGGGTGGATGAAGAGTATCTGGCAAACTTTTATGGACTTCTTAGGGCGCTACGAGAATCGAGGACGCGAAGGAGAATGTCTCACGAATCGTGAGACATCCTCGATCCCTTCGATTCCTGATTCACCGAGAAAATAAGGGTTGAATCAAACGTACCTGATTATTAGCGCTGTCTGGATTATTGCGAGGAGGGCGAGCTGATTGGTTCAAAGCTGTTATATCACAAACTAGGCCCATGCGGCCGTCGAGGAGAATAGCAATGGCGTAGCGATGTGACGAAGTATCCATGCTGCAAGCTAATACCCGGCGCGGGCAGATTATACTTGTCACGGGACGAAGGAAACCTGGATGTACGTCCGAACTGTGATCCGCCGCAGCTTGGTGTCGATTCAGCTCGTATACGTATACTAGACATCCATTGGCAGCCATGACAAATCTCCCACAACAGCTGACGGTAAATACAGTTCCAACTGTGTTTGTAGTTGAACAATGAACGTCAACTTCCGTGAAGTCAACCGTGGATATGTACAGAAAGGCTGGATGCATTTCTTCTTCCTGCGCTCCTATTGAAAAGGTCAGTATAGGGTTCTAGCAGGCAATTAATAAAGTCTCAAGAGCCGTGAGACATTCTCAATCCCCAATTTACCAGTGAAAAAGGGTTTATTGTAACGTACCGGCAGGCAAATCCAGCCCAAGAGACAGTCCATTGCCAGTCCAATTTGGTCCAAGAGCACATTCTCGGGCGAGGCGTTTACTGATTAGCCATTCATCGTTGACCCTGACTTCTGAGTCAAGGATGTGATTCGCCGTTAGATCACGTTCGATGCTAACGGAGAACCCTCCGCGCCGCAACATAGTTTCCAGGAGTCTTCTATCCAAGCTTTTGGTGAACCATGATCTGCAAACCCGGCGAGCAGAGTTGAAATCTGCGTGGCCAAGGTTGTAGAAGATCGTATGCATAATCTCGGTGGGGAGTTGCGATGCGAACGAAGTCTGACGCGATGTCCATATGGGGGAAGATGATTTGATAGCTAAATAATCGAGGTGGCTCGATTGGAATTGGTCTGTCGTGAAAGTTCCAGCTGGGTTGAGAGATTGACAAGCACTGAAAGCTGTGGTGAGAGTCGCTAAAAGTGGCGCAGACCAGCCCGAGCTGGTGTGGCTGCTCGCAGAAGTGTCAGCCCGGGAGAGGCCGCTTGCAATACTTGCTGTTCTGAGTGGGGTGCCAAGAACCTCTGATAAGGTAGGGCAGACTGGAGCGTGTGGGCAAGGCTCAAGTAGATTGTCGTCCAGTATGGCACACGGATCGGTAGGATCGTCATGGAAGGTGCTGCTGCGGCTTATTCGTTTTCCAATGGGGCGAGCATCCACTTCAATAGCAGCATCGTCTCGTCGACTCCTCGATTCGGCTCCTGCTAAGGGATTTACAAATCTGGGAACTCTTTCCCACGTCCGTCCGCGATCAATTTGTTTTCCCTTGCCTTTATCGATACGAGGAACGCCATCCGATATTGTTCTTGGAAATTCGCTTTCGGGTTCGTCAACCAGTGCCAAGCCAGTCATGCGAGAGATCAGAGGAGTTGGACTATTTGACGGCGATGATGTACCCGTAGGGCTGACTGGGCAATTCGAAGAGGAGCTCTCACTGTTGGGATCGGTCGAATCGCCTTCGGTGGCCCTATTCGAGTCTTCAAAAGTTAGTCATATGGTAGGCAAATTGGCGCATAACAGAACTCTCACATGCTGTGGAACACTCTTCCTGAGAGCAAGTGTGGCTTTCCGAGTTCGAACAAACAGTACGACTGGCCGCGTCTCCTAACGTCATGATGTGCCTGGAGTCGGACTCGAAGACGGATGTAACGTAAGCTGATGGCAGATTCGACGAATCAGCAGATCGTGTGCGGAAAGGGCTGGGCTCTGCAACGCCTCTTGAGAGGAAAATTTGGGAAGACGTTGTGCCGACAGCCTCTTGCGAAGAGGCTACAAGAGTCGAGTGATAAGAGATGACAGTCATAACCGGATTGTTGTTCAATGAAACGCTGAATAAATAGAAGATGTGGGTGTCAATCTAGGAATGGAAGAGCGCCGCAGCAATCAGGGCGGCTGTGGTGGGAGTATTAGAATTGAGGATAGGATTTGTAGGATAGAAGGTTGGAAGAATGACATCGGGCGCATTATGGACCCGGCGCAAAAGGTCGAGGAAAGGACAACCGTTGGGTATAGTGCTCTACAAAGTTTAAGAATTTCAGAGGTAAGAACGATCCACGCCTGCAACGCCAACAACTCCTGCAATGCCGCGGGAAAACAATCTGAGGCCACCGACGTATTCAAACATTTTCTTCGCCATTATCGCGCCAAATGTGAGTATCACCCAGACTCACAGAGCTCGCTGCGCTCTCCTCCCTATCAAACACGGGCGTGTCACCACTGGAGTCCGGTTTTTTATCCAGCCAAAGTTTGTCGAGACTATACTCTGATTAGCAGTCATCAAAGTTATCAGTGATGGGAAATACGTACGGGACTATGAGGCTTGGGTTTATGAACTTCAAACCCCTTTCCCGAGCCTCATCCAATGTCGTACTTTGACGACGTTCATTTCCAGGCGGCCGATGGATCCCCACAAACTCATCAGCGATGTTGACAGCGGCATCACTCTCTCGGCGAATGCTACGGAGGGCAATAAATCGGGTCAAAGGCTCATAGGTTCGCCCAAAATAATAGCTGTACCAAATCGTCAATGGGATCAACGGCAGTACCAACGCGCCTGGATAAAACGCGTGCTTTAATGCGATGACACCAGCCATGACGAGTTGGAAGACTCCGAGTCCAAGAAGAAGGCGATAGCATATCATGGGCCAGGCCTTTCCAGTGGCGTGCTGCGGGTGATCCATGGCGTAAAGGAGTTGGTACTTGTAGGTGTAATAGCCAAAAACAAAGTAAATCAAGCCAACCATGAGAACCATCCAGCCAGCGGGCAGAATACTATAAACCATGCATAATATCCATACGAGCAGAGCAGATGGCAAATAAAAGCCGTAGCTGAATATAGGGGGCCGAGCAAGCTCTGCGTGGTCTCTTGGAGTATTGGAAGTCATCAGAAGAATGGGGTGAAGTGAAACACTGCCGAACTCCAGAAGTCTGAACGGTAAAAGACCAACACTCTGTAGGAGAACGTAATTGATGTAGAAATCTCCTAGCGCATTGACCGATTCTGCCAGCTTGAACGCGATGACCGTCGTATCGCGCAAGGACTGTTGCAAAATAGGCCAAAATTTACTCGCAGTTCCGAAAACCGTGAAAACGAGGAAGACGTTGAAGAACGTAAAGAAGAAGTTTTTGGATATAACGGACAATTCAACGTCTCCCTGTGAGATCATACCTTGCATGTTCGCCAAATAATCGTAGAGGAAGGGAACGGCGACATTGAGCAGGGATACCACAAGGGTCGGCAGACCTGTACTAACCAAAGCTGACAAGACTCGGTGGCTTTCGAGGGTATCTGCGAGGCCTTTCCAAACTTGGCGGATTGTGCAAAGATTTAGCAACCCAGCCAGTCCCGCAACCGGAATCAGCCAGAAGAGAGTGAGCAACAGAATGAAGATTGTAACAATCCAAGACCGTAGCATTCGGCTTGAGCGGGGCAGATACGTATTTACCCAAACAATATCAGACGGCGCCGGAGCTAGCTGCGCCTTAAGCTGCATGGGTTTGGGGTCTAACACTGCTTGGACGGCCATTTGACAGGCTGGAATAGAGTCCATAGTGACAAATGCGAGAGGAGTAGGCTCGTATTTCTTTTTCCGTGCTGCAATGATGATCGCATCCAACTTCCGCAGTTCCTCTTGGTAATGATCAATTGCATCAATCTTCTTGCTTTGAAGATTGAGGAACCCATACCATATTCGTGTCGTTGGACGTTCGTTTTCGTACGTGGTAACATGGTTTTCCCCTAGAAGATTGTCCTCCTCTCGGTTCTCGGTCTCATCATTGTCCTCATGAGACTCTGGATGAGATTCATGAGAGTTGCCGTTTTCCCTTGCTTTGCTCTGCCCAAGGTGTTTCACCCACGCTTCTTCGAGCCTTCGCAGAGTATGGGTTCGCCTTTCCATCAGACCGTCTAGTCTTCGCCAATCTCGACAAAGGGTGACTGATTCCACCTTACCAATTTCGAGCTTTTCCAGAAACTCCTTGATTTTGGCTTCCGATCTCAACTCCCGTGGGATTCCCGACAACTTGATGGTACGGTCTGTAATTGTTGACTGACTACCCAAATAATCCTGCCGAATTTTTATGATACGTCCTGTCTCCTTGGTGATGAAATATATGGCGAGCCCGGTGAAGAAGTAGGTAAATACTGTGTATGCCCATAGGTAGCCTGTTTCAGGGATCAACTCCCCATCCTCTGCCATCGCCGCAAGGTCCCAGTTCACTTTCCACGGATCATATCCTCCCTGCAAAAGAAGCATCGCGTCCGGCGGGTCAGGCTCAGTGTTATTGCCAGGAGTCCAGACTCGGTCGAAGTGCTTATTGATTGGGACCAAGATGGCGCAGGTAAGGACGAATATGATTCCGAAGAGCTTAATCGACATCTTGAAGAAAGCCAGGAACTGCGCAACGTTAGCAGACCGCAGACATAATTTCCAGCAGCACAACATACAACATAGGCATCCAGCCCCGCAGACGCCAGGACTTGTTGTTCCGTCACTCTATACAAAACAGGCATCCAGCCAAACATGGTATCGGGCAGCTCTGGCAGCTCTGAAGCCGCGTCGATTTCCTTCTTTCGCGCGGCATAGAGGCTTTTCCATTTTGGACGGAGAATCTGCAGCAGTCAGCACACTGCAACTAATGGTCTGAGGTGTATGAGGGGTGCCTACACAGAAACCTGTGAATGCTGAGATACCGAGCGCGAGGGAGAGGACGAGCTGGACGTAGAAGTCCGTCTGGCCTCTATGAGGATCTGTCGGGTTTGGGCTCGAGCAGTTTTGAGCCCCGATATTGGCCATGGCAGCCATATTCGCGGCCATATTGATGTTGAAGCCTCTGTTTGGAGCTCTGTATCCAATATCAACAAGTTCTCAGGAGATGACGCTTGCCACCGTCTAAGCGAGGGCGCCTTGCAGCCGTCCCTGCAACATTGCTCCTGCCACCCTTCAATCCAATCCATCCGCACCACCCAACAATCCACCACAAGCATTGAGATATTCACGGAATTCAATTGGACTTCATTATGGCGACGGAGGAGGAGTTCAGTGTTCAGATGGAGGGGTCCCCAGAGGCGGGATATGTTGTGGTTGCGAGACCGGGCGTTGTTTTCATCGAAGCCAGAATCGACACAGATGACAATGCCACGGATATGCAGCAGGTACGTTTGCGAGACCTTTTCATTTGTTTACTACTGACAAGATTAAAGCTACGCGAAGCTCTGCAGGCTCAACTGTCCTCCCCTAAGAACGATACCCCCATCGAACTAGGAGAAGATATCATGGCGGACCCGGATAGTAAGTCTATTTTGTCCCCCACCAGCCAGATATGTTTTTCTGACCAGAAGCTAGACTCGGTGATCTTGGGTACTCTGTATGAGAAGTACAAGGGCATCATCAAGTCCCTAAAGCTGGTCGAATACGTGGGCGAAAAAAAGTTCAGCATTTTCTACTCGCTCAACGGCGTAAACATCAAGCTTCAAGTCTACCAACTTCACGACACAGAACTGTCGCACGATGCTACCGAACTGCCGGAGGCGGAGATCAACGATATGCCCCATGTTCGATTTGAGGGCCAGTGGGACGAGTACGTCCCCAATCCTGACCATATATTTGAGAATGAACCCGATATTGTGGAGAATGTTCTGAGAACGGTGGCTAACCATGCCTTTTAGGCTCGTTTTCGACAGCGATGTGAAAAAAGATCTCATATGGATGATGACAAACATAGGTGGGTAGGAATCTCTACCCGCCACAGCTTTTCTAATTGGCAGCAGTTCGACTTTCTCCGAAGTCTGGCCCAGGCCCAAGAGATATGAATCCGGTAAGGAGTCTTTCGAATAACCCACGGCCCTTGAGGCATAGTTCTGCACTCCCAGATTACCAAAGCTGACTTTCCGGTTGCCCAGATAATACTGCTGTACGGCCCTCCAGGAACTGGCAAGACTAGCCTTTGCCAAGGACTGGCGCAGAAGATTTCCATCCGCCTCAACTCATCATACAAACGAACAAAATTGATTCAGATCAAGACAGCCACTTTACTATCGAAATATTACAGTGAGAGTGCGAAACAAGTAGATGCAATTTTCACCACAATCGTGCGGATGTGCCAAGAAGATCCAGAGCAATTCGTCTGCGTTCTAATTGACGAAGTCGAAAGCATCGCTTTTTCGAGAGAACAGGGGGCCCATCATGGGGAGTCCCAGGATTCTCTGCGAGCAACAAACTCCCTGTTGACGGGTCTCGATCGAGCAAAGAGCTGTACCAATGTCATCTTTCTTTGCACATCAAACATGTTAGACTCCCTTGACTCGGCATTCCTGGATCGGTGCGGTCTTCGAATCGCTGTCGACCCACCTTCGAAACATTCGCAGTATGCCATTCTTCGGGGAAGAATACAGAAATTGATCGATCAAGGATATATCAAATCTGAGAGGAGGTTTCCATCCTACGACGAGGCATCAATCGAGTGGAAGGCCGGGGTTGGCAAGGCAAGCAAACACGGGGCAACATTACTGGCCATTCTTGAGTTATTCAAGTCGGGAAAAGAAGTTACAAGTGGCCGGTAAACATTTTCAGTACACTGACAACACTGATATGAGCTAATTCTCCAAAATCAGGTCTCTCACTCAGCTTCCGGAGCTAGCGATTCTGCGATACCTTAGATGGGAGGACTGCACTTTGGCCGTGGCTTTGTCTTTCATGCATCGACTAGTAATGTCTCAACATGGCGTTCACGTTCCAGGTGCCAGATATGAGGATGTAGACCGGGAGGATAAATTCCTCACAGCTTCCATGGGTATTGAACTTCAACGCCACACGAAAGAGGTTGAAAACGCCACGGATAGTCCGCAGGCTGAAGCTTCCACGGCCGTTGAACTCCGAGGTCACAAGAGGAACTTCAGTGGTATCAATGACGAGAAACGTGTCAAACGCTGAATGCCAGGCATTTTGCAACTGGAAAAACTCGAATGGTAAAAGATGGTAATACAACATTAGCAGTGTTTCATTGTAGCTCCGGCACACTTACCCCTCATAGCACTTTATAGCTTCCCGGACAATCACCAGATCTTAGCTCCACCATCTGATAACTATGCCAGCAGACTCCCATGTCCGATCACACTGCGTTATCTCTTTCTTCCTATTTCTTCCTTCTAACTGACAGAAACAGCCAGGCGGAACTGTACGCTTAGCTGTTGGACACCGGCGAGGAGTGGCACACCCGGTCCTTTCCGGATTCTGGAACGTTGTCAAAAGGTGAGAAGTGACAATGTCAGCGGAGCTCGCTCCGGGGTAGGATGCCGTTGTCATTTTCCTTCCCATCCAAGTCACCTCATATTATCGGCAAGTTGATGGTAAGCAATCAATCCGGCCGGCAACAGTCGGCTCTGCAAGCAGAGTTCTGAGCCTCTGGTTCGCTGGCACGATACATTCTGTATGAAGTTTCCGAGGATTGTGGCCGAGCAAGGGTTTCCCCTTGACGTTGCTGGAATGGCGCGGTCCAGTAGTGTCCACACGCCTTGGTGGGATCATCGGTGAGTGGTCGTCTTCCTGCAGGCCCTTGCCATCCGGAGCTAGCTCCAGGCCTGGCGGTGACAAGTGTGGCTGGTGAGATCGTTTTGGAAATGGCCGGATGAGGTTTGGTGCCAAGAGCACGATTCAGATCAGGGTTATATCGCTCATGCAGCGATCAGTTCAAAAGCCAGATCATGAGCTTCCAGAGCAGGCCTATTCAGGCTCTTATGCTTCAAAGGGAACTTGGGCATCATTTCTCCAAATTTAAACAATACCCGGCGTCTCGGAGGATCGTTGTTTGACAGCTGCATGGTTCTGTTGCTAAAATACTAGCCAGTAAATCTATCACCACTCCGGGAAATGCCTCATGTTCAGGGATCACTCTCCCACGCTGGGGTGGAAACTTGCGTCGGATCCCTGTCAGAACGCGCCGCATGCAGCATCGACCGTGTCCTGTTCCTGACGTATGGAAAATTATTTCGAGATGCAACATGTTTTATGTTACCTTTCTTCCTCCTTTCGAGGAACACCACCGCCAACACCACAATCTCAGCAGATGACCTGAGTTGTGCTACGCATCGTGCCATGTACCATTGATACTTCTAATTCTTTAAACCCACCGTCAAAATTGTAAACACTTTGCCCATCCTGTACGAAATTCTCAAACAAGGTCCGGGAAACGCTTGCGCTCGGGAACTTCCACTGGTTGCTGCCCTGCCTTTAACAATAGTTTAGACTTTTTTCTTGCCAGGTGCGCAAACCACGATTCAATCGAACCACGCCGCCCAAGTCTCCCTCAACACCAAGAATATCCTTTCACGAAGCTCATGATTGCGCGATACCAGATCCTCCAACCCGATTACCCCCGCTTACCCATCCGGCAAGCTGGTCTTGAGCGCCCGCATAAGCTTTTACCATGACGGTCTTCATATGTTCTCTGTAAGTATGATGCGCTTTGCTACGACTACACCACCACCAAGACCTACTCATATGCAGGCTTGTCGTCTATATCAAGGGCCGTTTGGAACTCTGTGGGGCGTTTCGAGCCGTCCCCGAACATGCATCTTCTAGCAGCTCTAGTCGCAAGCCCGCGCCCATCACCACAGACCCCGCCGTCTTGTCCTGCCATGCACAACATACACGGAAAGTACTGATAAACAAACACAGGTTCCTCCCCAACACCATCAACTTCTCCCTTCCCACCTCCTCTCCTCGTCTTGGCCGGCCCGCTGCCCCCAAATCCAGACCAACAAGCACGAGAATCGAGACCTCGGCCAAGCAACCCAGTCTATTCGCCCAGCGCGACTTGACCCCGCCTCAGACTCCTATAAGAGAAGACGCGAACGAATTCTTCTCTATAAACGACGGCGCTGCTTCGCGCACGCATTTTCCCAAGCAGGAGAACCCACGGTCTATAATCGCCCCCAGCGATCCGCATGCGCCAGCATGGGGAACCGGCAAGCTGTTCACGCAGCCTCGATCCCGAGCAAGCTCCCCTCCCCCAGCCGATATTCTGAAACATAATAAGACGGCAGAGAAGGCAGTGTCGCTGGGCAGAGCTGGGATCCGCCAACCGCAACTTGGAGGACGAAGTGATAGCCATGACCGCGTGTTCGCCCATGCAAACTGGACCGTTGTGCCTGCCGACCAGGGCAACGGTGGACTCCGAAATGCTGTACAAGCCGCGGTGCGCAATGGAAGCTTGAATGACAAGATATGGGTTGGGACATTGGGCATGCCTACGGACGCTCTCGATGATACGCAGCAGAAGCAGGATATCGAAGACCGGCTGGCTACCGAGTACGACTCGCTGACTGTGTTTTGCAAAGATAGCGACTTTGATGGTCACTACACGCACTACTGCAAGCAAATCCTCTGGCCGGTGTTCCACTATCAGATCCCTGATAACCCGAAGAGCAAGGCGTACGAGGACCACTCTTGGGTTTACTATGTCAAGGTCAACCAAGACTTTGCGGACAAGATCGTCAAGGATTGGAAGCGTGGAGATATTATTTGGATTCATGACTATCATCTACTTTTGGTGCCGTCTATGATTCGAAAGAAGCTTCCAGATGCCAAGATTGGCTTCTTTCTTCACGTTGCGTTCCCGTCTTCGGAGGTATTCAGATGTTTGGCCGTCCGGAAAGAGCTGCTGGAAGGCATGCTTGGTGCAAACCTCATTGGGTTCCAGATTCACGAATATGCACGCCACTTCTTGCAAACCTGCAGCAGGCTTCTTTGCGTGGAGGCCACTAATAATGGCGTTCAACTGGAAGACCGCTTCGTGGATGTTATGGACATGGCTATTGGTATCGATCCAGTAGCTTTGGAAATGAACCGCGCAGAGCCCGATGTTGCAAGGTGGTTGCATACTATGCAAGAGCGGTATCGGGGCAAGAAGTTGATTGTTGCGCGGGACAAATTGGACTACGTCCGTGGGGTTCGACAAAAGCTCCTGGCTTACGAGTTGTTCCTCAACAAGTACCCAGAATGGCGGGACAACGTTGTCATGATTCAAGTCGCTACGTCTACCACTGAGCAAGCTGAGTTAGACGCTACCGTCTCCGACATTGTCACTAGAGTCAACTCATCGTGGGCCAACCTGGCTTATCAACCTCTGGTCTACCTCAAGCAAGACATCAGCTACGCCCAGTACATAGCTTTGCTAACTGTTGCGGATGCTTTGATGATCACCAGTCAACGTGAAGGTATGAACCTGACGTGCCACGAATACCTGTTCTGCCAGGACGGAAAGTTCGAAGGCCACAACAAGCATGGATCGTTGATCTTGAGCGAATTCACCGGTAGCGCCTCTGTTTTCGGCAAGAATGAACTTTCGGTCAACCCTTGGGACTACCGCCAATGCGACGAAGCCATTAAGACAGCTTTGGAGATGGAAGACGAGGAGAAAGATACTCGTTGGACAAAGCTGAATGAAGCTGTGATGGAGCATACGGCTGAACATTGGTTCACTGCTTTCCTGACGAGGCTTGATAAGGTTTATGATGAACAGCATCGTCGTGATACGACTTCTGTTCCTCGTTTGTCTATCAACCGCCTTGGAAGCCAGTACCAGAAGTCAGGTAGACGCTTGTTTATCATTGATTATGAAGGAACTTTGGCGTCATGGGGATCACCTCACGACATTATCCTCACAAGCCCTCAGGTAAGTTCATAGTTTGTTTCTCAATAGCAGGTACTAATTGTTATAGCGTACACTGGATGTCTTGAATGACATTCTCGTGGACGAACGCAACACAGTCTACGTCATGTCCGGCCGCCAACCAGAAGAGCTCGACCGCCTTTTCAAACGCGTACCCAATCTTGGCCTCATCGCAGAAAATGGCTGCTTCCTCAAGGAGTTCGGCTCTTCAGACTGGGTTGAAATGTCGGATCCCGAGAAGATGCACGCTTGGCAAGATTCGGTGGAAGGTATCATGCAGTATTACCACGAACGCACTCCTGGCTCGTGGATTGAACGTCGCCATTGCAGTCTTATCTTCCATTACAAGAGCTGCGAGGATCAGGAGAGCGCGAGTCGGCAGGCGGGTGATTGTGCTAGTCATATCAATGATGCTTGCGAGGAGCAGAGAGTTAGCGCTATTCCTGTTGAGGGAGAGGCGGTTATCGTCGCTCCGATCGACTGGTCGAAAGGCACGGCTGCTATGAAGATCTTCGAAGGTCTTGAAAAGAACACTGACTCGCCCGTGGACTTCTTGATGGTGGTGGGCGATGGCCGTGACGATGAAGTTATTTTCCGCTGGGCGAATGAGCTGCAGCGAAAGAAGACGGTGCAGAATGTTACGACTGTGAGCTTGGGCAGTCGAAATACAGAGGCCGGATATACTCTCACGCAAGGAGTTACTGGTATGCAGCACCCTTCGCCAATCTTCAAAACCCTACTAACAAACTTCAGGCGTCTTAACAGTCCTCCAGAAGCTAGCACAACTCTCCTAACCCTGGTTCGATTTCACCCTCTCCTCTCTTCTCTTCACCTCTTTGTTTTACGCACTTTTTGAATTGGCCGGGCACGGCGTTACTGGGGAACAACGATATGGATACATGACGAGCAATCGTTGGCATGGACGACAAAGACGCATGGAAATGTTCTTCTTCATTTTTTGTAAGATCGCGAGACGGATAAATACCTACACGTACATTTGGGAGCAAGCTGGGCGTAGATGAGATAGGTAAACGCAAACGCGGTAGAAAGAATTTACTTGATTCATTTCTGACAATTCAATCAATTATCATTTTCTCATTTCTCGTAACTGCAAACAAAGGGTATCATCAACAGACTTATCAACCTCACCAAGCAATAACAATCCCGACTAAAATCGCCGCCT
>QGMK01000966.1:0-14797 GCA_007825345.1 Lachnellula suecica
TGGGCCTTGTTGGGGTTTGTGGTGGTACTTCCTTGCCTGCTTTTCCTGTCGGGGAAGGTCGGTTCTTGCTCTTGGGTCGGATTTGTGGCGGATTCATGATGTGCTGTTTATCGTTGAGAATTGGGGTCTGCGGTAGGTGTAGAGTTGACTTCGATTTTATGGCTGTGGGGCTCTTCGAGGTGTTGAGTCTGCTGTTCAAACAAAGAAATACTCTCGCTTTCTATTCAATGTTGATTGGATGTCCGCTGTCTGAGTCAATACATCAAACAAAGAGACCTCCCCACCCTGGTATTCAATTCCGGTCCGTGTATCTGTTTTGTGAATAGTGCTCCAACGCCAGAAGAGCTCACATGGAATGTGTAAGTCGGATGATTCACGTGTAAGCTTCGAAGTTTCCTGCTCACTTTTCATTCTTCCGCCACGCCTGTTGTTTGCTTTTTGGTCCAGAAATAGGGAATGGGTTGCATGCTATAGGAACATGTATTTTCTGTCGAGCAGCAGGGAGACCAAGGGTGCAGTACTCTGAACTTGGGCTCACACGATACAGATCTCTCTCAGAACAGCTTCTTTCCTCGACCACATTGAGTCTGGAACCGGATACCAACTTTCGTCAAATGATATTCCCCCTTCTCGTACATACGAACCATTTCCTCGTGACCGCAGCAAGAGCCCATAAGACCTTTCCCCGTTGCTCGACTTGCCAAGGTAACAATAACAATACTCATCCCCGACAAAGTCTTTGGCTCGCGGCTCCAGCTGTTCCTTCTTGCTTAAACATATACAATCAAGTGCTAAACTTATCGTCGGTAAATCCCTTGTCTGCAAGGCGGTGGAACAAATTGTAATTGCCATAATAACAATCGTCCCTCCTAGAACGTTGCCGAAAGCAAATGACTCGTCGGCTAGTTTTACTGAACATGAGATGAGTTTTGGACTTTCATCCGTGAGAACGTATTCTGTACCGATAAGTCCCTGGTGAGTACATAGCCAAGACCAACTTGGTGGTTGATGAGCAATATGATGCTCTTTCTGCAATTGTATACGCTCTGGCATATTGAAGCACCTCCACCCTAAAGTCTCTATAATAGAATCTTTCCACATGCCGGCCAGATAAGTATCCTGCGAGATTCTTTGAAACTCTTCCGCGACGCCACCCAGGGCGCGGAAACGGTCTTCGGAATTCGTAAGCCTACGCCGAGAATAGTTGTACTGGATCCTGTCCCAAAACAACTTGAACATTCCCGGATCCTTGGGCTCGTTCAATGAGCTCTTCAGCGTTGACAGAAGGGCCAACACCCGGGATCCCAGCGAGACGAAACTCCATGCGGGAACGACGGGCTCGGGCTGCGAACCTTGGCACTGCCAATACAGGCATTTCGATTCATAGTACAAGATCCGGCGAGAGAGAACAGACTCTTGCAAAGTCCAGCCGCGAGTATGCAAGGGTTCTTCTGGAAAGAGCATTCGTTCGGTGCAAACCCACAGCGTTCTTTCCTGGCTCCCTGTGGCAAGCGGGAGGGCAACTTTACCGAATTCTCGCGGCTTTAGGAAGCCTTCTTTAGAGCTGGGTGAACACGTTGCCGCTATTGTAATGGTTGCGTTCTTGTATATACTTCCCATCATTTTGATCTCTTGGCTCTTGTCGTGTTCATCGTCCTGAGCAATGCACACAGCGTCAACCCAGAGATAACGGATACCCAAGTCTCGAGTGGCAGCTATAGCGTCCTTGAGAGTCGCGGGTGCTTTGTTCCAGTCCAACAGGCTTGGGTCGTCGAGAGTGGCACGCGTTGTAGTGAAAACATGTGGCGGGGCTCCCCAGCAGTAGCTCAACGTGACATATGGTGCCTGCTCACCTGGGGTGCTGGAATGAAAAGCAAGCCCGTGTTCATTTCCTATTGCCTCAACATCAATGACCCGAGATGGTAGAGTTGGTAGCGAGTTTTGACGACATGAGGCATGGTTCAAAATACAACCGTCCAACAATTTCCTGCACTCCTTCGCTACCTGTTCACCTGTGACAGGTATTGAGAGTGGAAGCTGGGGTATCTTGAAAGAAGTACCACCTACTTGCAACTATCAGTATTCAAAGTTGTCAATAAGAGCTCATAAATACTTACCTTCATTTTCTGTAGGGACACAGCACTCAACTTCCTCCTCTTCACAATCCGTAAAAACCCGAAACTTCTGCAAAGGAAACATCCGACGAGACATCTGTCCAAACCCAAACGCATGTTCCCCATTCTCAGGAATGGCTTCTATCAGCAGGTGCCCCAACCTCCCCAGCGCCGGATCACTTCGTTTCCCATCATCCCGCTCAACCCCGCCACACGCCCAAACCACTACGAACCAACCCTCTCCCCACTGATCCGGCGCAGCACAGTCACCGCTGAAAATGGCTGCGCAAAATTTGCAGCCAGCATCGATCGTAGCTTGGACTTCAGTGATCTTGTGGTGCACGTAGCCATTTATTGAGCACAGGTCCCGAAGGCCTGACGTTGTGCCGGTCATGGCGGCGCATTTGTGGCATAGATGCTCTGACCGGGAAGTGGGGGTGGTGGTTGCTGAAGCCGCTGGAAACTTGCCATTGTCGTCTTTCGTGTGTGGCATTGCAAGAATTTTTGGGCGATGACTTGAGGTCATGAAAAGGCTTCATGTTCAAATACTGCAGTGAAGCAGAAAAAAGGCTGTGCCTCACAGACGCAATGCAACGAATCAAAACCGCCGGCAACATGAAATCCAGAACAGTAATCGCAAGATGCTGTAGAACAAAAAGAACGATAGTCTTCCGAAATCTCACATATCTGGAGCCAGACTTAGATCGGTATGCTGTTAAGAGAGGGTGCATAATTATTAGTGGACGGCAGCCTGGAAATTTAGCGATGGTACCACTGAAAGGCCCTACAAACTTAGCGAGTAGCACCACCGATCCAAAAATTGAGCGCCTCAAACCCCGCAACATAGAGATCGCCGACCTTTACGAATCCGAGTGCAAACAGTGAGGGCACTTAAGATGACCGGAAACAGGGCCCGGACTCTTCGTTGCAGTCTTATAAGAGAATATTAAAAGAATCCCCGTACAGACTTTCCAAGTTGTAGCCCCTGATCTTTTTTATTATTTTCCCTATTGAATCATCGCTTTAAAGGGATTTGGATACCCCGCAAGCAATGGAACCTTTCGATGTACCCCAAGTGTTTTATTAGCTATAGCTCGTATTATCAAAAGTGTAAGGTATATAGTGAGTAACCCTTCGTGCTCTCATTGTCAAGTCAGGCAGTACATGATAAAAGAGTTCCTGACAGCATTCACAACCGTTCCAAGCCCTTCTATAAATGCCTCACTAGATGTGAGACATTGTATCCATGTTGGAAATAAGAAGTGAAGAACAAATATTGAAATGTCTCACAAAGAGTGAGACATTAATATGCCTGAATAGGCGAAGGTTGAAGGATAGAAAGCCGGAAATAAATCAGGCCATAATTTGTTAGGATTTTGAATTCACTGAACTACTTCATTCATTCGTTTTTGAGTGCTTCGTTCATTGTGATGACGTCGTTCTCTCCCCTCAAAATTCCTTCCCATCGCCGTGAAGTTACGATTATAAAAGGCGTCTTTCGTGCCGCCGCTCCTCTCCTTTCCACCACATCTCCAACCTCAACTTCAACCACAAACCGCAACCCGTACCGCGTCCCCCTCTCCAACTACCCCATCACACCCTCGAGGCCCACAGCACTCCTCAGCTCTTCAGCTGCGAGCATTCTCTTCGGTGCTCACAACATGGACCGCCACATAATTCCATTCGAGCCCCGGACTCACTCTCCCACCGGAGATCATCACTCGCCATATGCCGAGGATTTCCAAGACGGAAAGGAGACTGAAATGGTGAACACACACTTTCACTCACGCCAACATACAAACACCATGAATGAGTTCAGCCACAACCAGTCTTCACCCTTATTTGCTCCGTTTTCTGAGGACGAAATGAGTCATATCAAAGATGAATCCTCCGACAGCCCTGAGCAACTTCACTCATACGAGCAATCTTTCGGTGAACTATAATATGTCTCTCACTTTCCTGCTTCATCCATTGACCTACGTTCTCTCAGAATCCAACAACAATATGTCTTCAGTTCCCGGCTTCGACGAAACCCCACCCTCCGAGGCAGAAGAATGGTTCCCAAACCCGGACGACAATGGAAACAACCAACCCCCTTGCCCACGCTGCGCTCGCAAAGGCCCAGCCTTCACAACCCGTTACCACCCATGCAAAGGCAACCCTTGCGGACCTTGCAAGAAACGAACACTGAAGTACGACGGTACAGGCGGTCTTAACGCGCACCAATGCCGGACCGACACCGGCGGCACTCCACCGCACCGCCAAAAGGCCCACAAAGTGCAGCGCCGTAAGGCAGTCTACGTGTTTGACGGCGTCAGCTATGTCAAGATGAGTACGGAGGAGGCGGCGAGGAGTGGCCAGATGGAGCATCCGGGGGTAGCGATGGGGTACTCGAAGGAGGAAATGGAAGATGTGTGTCAGGGTTGCTTGGGGTGGGAGTGGTGCTTCTGCGAGGTGAATGATGAGGATGAGGATGAGGGTGGGTTTGAGGGCGATGGTTGGGGCGGAAAGGGGAAGGGACGGGCTTGATCTGGAGGGAAGGGGTTTGCGTTTTAAGAGCCTGATTTTTCTATAGCCTGAGATTAAGCCTAACAATGCATGCGTTGATTTTCACGAAGCTATGAATATCTTACAAGATATGAGATAATGGGAAGTTTGCGGCTAATGAATGAATCAGAGAGTTCTTCCGCAGCGCTTGCCCCTATTATTTTCGGCTACCCGCGATTTGCACCACAAACACTTCAAAATATCTCAACAAGCCTCATTCAAACACTTCCTAAACCTACATGCTCCCTCCATCCGAACGTACAATTCTATGTCTTCAGAATATAGGTCGCTGCTAGCACGAAGCTATCGCCTATTTTGAATTCCGATAACGCAGCTGCTTTGAAGCTATATCTGCTGATGTGCCGAGCAAGCACCCTACTTCCAACAGAAGCACAAATATTCGGCCAGCAGGACTAAGATTCCAGAGAAATCTTTACCAAACTACTGCAATAGGACCAACCCCGATCAGCAGAAAGCAGGGCAGATAATGCTTGAATGATCATGTGACCAAGTATGACACGTCGTAATAGAGTGAAGGTCTGCGTTTCTCAAGTCTTTTTTCTTTTCCCTTTAGTTTACTATACTCTACTTTTATACTTACCAGTTACAGATGCTTTGCTAAGTAGACCTTCAAATAGGGGAAGGTGTGGGGTTCATCCTATATATTTACCCCAGATATTTTAGCGAGAAAGATACCAATGTAAATGGATCTTACAATTGACCCCTCTTTCTTTTGAAGACTTTAGCTGAGGCTTATAAGCATCTCACTATAATCTAAATATTAACAGGAATTTATACTGCTCGGACCCACTTTGCCTCAGAGAAGTCTACAGGTACGGGGAACTTCCAAGACTTTGCCAGGTGCGATGTTCTCATTATTACACTAGACCGCAAAGACTATGTTAACTAGGCAAGCAACCACAGGACCAGTACCAAGCAGGCACAGACGCCATTCTTTCCGCTTCCACGTACGCCGACCCTCAAACACATAACCTCAACGCCATTTTTTCAACCCCGACTGTCTTTCTTCGCAATTGTTCCATCTCTCCGCCATAAAAGCTCACAATATCACCCCATTAAGGCAATCATCAGTAGACGCAGCCCCTTTAACACACTGCTCACATGGCGGTCCACCGAAGCACCTCACGTTCTCCCGAGGCTGGCCGTTAGTGATCAGTAGAGCGCAGCTTGGACAGCGTGGGTTGTTTTCTGAAGGACGCCAGACGTTGGTTGCAGGTGTAGAAATGGTGGCTGGAGGTTGCATGGAAGCCTGTGCAATCTCGTCTTGTGGTTGTACCGAACCCTCTGGGATACCGGCTAGAGGCTGGACGGTGCTTGCTTGAATTTCGTCCTCCGACTTTATGAGATCTTGTGAATTGCCAGTTGAAGACAGCATGGGAGCCTCTGGACTTGCGGCTTGAGATTTCACGGGAGCCGGTGCGTTGATGGCTGTAAAGTGCACAGGAGCAAGTGGAGCACCGCCAGGAGAAAGCTCTGCGATACCTTCGAAAGGATGTTCGCCAGGAACATTGCCAGCACCCTGTTGTGTGGAATCTTCTGGAGCGCTGACCAACTGTGCCGTGCCGTCAGAATCCCCAGGGGTTGATATTGGTTGCGGTGGTGAGTTATGAGAAGATGGTGAGTTATGAGGAGATGGTGAGTTTGGAGGAGACGGTGAGTTATGAGGGGATGGTGAGTTATGAGGTGGTGAGTTATGAGGAGATGGCGAGTATGATTGGTAACCATTAGGTGTTGTGCAAGCTGACATGGGTGGGGGTGAGGGCGTGTGGGAGAAGCCCAGAGGATACCTCGGTAAAGGACGTTCGTATTCACTTACGAGTGGGTTCGAAGCAGGCTGAGCTTGAGCGATGTTCATATCAGTAGCGGTTGGGAGTTCCACAGATGGTATTACATCGTCAGGTTGCTGAGCCTTACTCTCCGTTCTTTCCGGTTCCTTTCCTTTGCGCTTCTTGCTTGATGGTCTTTTCTCTTCGCTCTCTGCTTCTTCTGCCTCTTTTGCCTTGCGTTTTTCGCCGGCTGCTGCGCTAGATGTACCTGGATTTTCGTCGAGTTAGCAAGGAGCGGTTGTCCAGAGTATATAATATTGTCTCAAGAGCCGTGAGACACCCCAAGACTCTTGAAACATGCGAGGAGAGATACATTTTCTTACCTTTCTTACCTTTTGATGCAGGTATCTTTGATGACGCATTCTCCGACGCAGGGTTGCTGGACTTGTTCGGTGCAGACTTGCCCGGAGCAGCCTTCTTTGGCTCGGTCTTCTTTGGTTGAGGCTTCGTCTGCGCCGTCTTTGGCTTCCCCTTTGCCCCCACAGCCTTCTTCGGTCCCATTTCCGCCTCTTCAGCCTCCTCCTTGACTTTCGTTGAGCCAGATGTATCCGCGTCTTTTGGTGGTAAGTTGGGGAAGATGATTGCTGGTGGTTGGACTGGTCTGTGTCAGAGGTGTCATAATCAGAGTTGTTGGAGCTGTTGTTTTACTTACCTTTGGCCGCCTTTTTCGGTTGCTTTTTGGTGGCTGACTTCTCGGGAAGGGGCGTTCGATCTTTCAAAGAGCCGGCAGCAGCTTTCGCTGGTGTCTTCTTGGGTTGTTTCTCCTCGTCTTGATTCGTGGTAGTTCGAGTGCTGCGACGTGGGCCCACGGGGGTTTCCTCCATATTGAAGGTGATGTGTTGGCTGAGGCAAGAAGAAGAGGAAGAGGAAGATGATGAGAAGTTTTTGTATAGAAAGTCATGGGACAGATCGGCGGTGAATCTCTAGATAAAGCTGCTGTGAAAAGTGAATTGTTGGGTGAATCGCACGTCGCGTTCTGCTTTAGTAAAGATGACATGGAAAACTTTCGCTCAAAGGGAACAGAGGAAATGACAAGAAGTTCTTTGGTGTCAGTATTTAGCTCGTTTGTTGAAAGCTTCAATGTCAATAGCTACAAAGTGAGAAGGCGCGACAGGTCTTCTTTCAATAGGACCTATGTACTTACTAGAACCGCTCAAGCATCCCTTCCTTTCACTAAATCCGACCTAAAGTCTAACCCAGCTTCCCGTCGAATGGTCCCATACATACTTGTAGAATCCAATGCTCTACCACCATTGTCATCGGCATAACTTTTTGCTTCCTTCAAATGCGCCAAAGCAACTTCAGCAATCTTCAACCTTGTCCCTACATTTTCCGCACAAGTAATGCCATGGCCAACATCCTTGATTGCTAGTTTAAGATCAGAGCGTGGCCTCTCACCTTTGGGCGGACAGTAAGCTCCCGTCGCCAGCCTCTTTGATATCGCCATTACCGGCGCGCCGTAATCTTCCTCTAGCATCTTCTCCAGGTTCTCACTCCCTAGCCCTGATTTCTCAGCAAAAACGTGCGCTTCGGATAACAATTCCATCATGGCTGCAGTAACGAAATTGCTGTGCAGCTCATCAGCTTCTTTTGTTCTTGAGATGGGGCACGACATACCCAGAAGTCTTCATCAAACTCGCTTTCTCCGCCTCCTCACCAAGGTCCAGGACTCCACGTCCCATCACCCCTTTCAGATACGGAACTATAGCTTCTGTCGCCTTCTTAGGTCCCGCGACAAGGAATAGAAGTTGACCGGATTCTGCTTTGTGAGAGGCGCCAGACACTGGTGCTTTGGCGGTTGTCAGCAGCTTTCCGCTCAGATTCATCTTGAGCCGTTACCTGCAACAAATAGTGCTCCTGCATTTGTTATAGAACTTGATATAGCTTTGGTAGTTTCTGGAAGAACTGTAGTTGTATCTACAATGATTTTCCCGGCGATATTTTTTGAAGCAAGGATCTCGTTCACGATGCTTTTGAGTGCGGAGTCATCGCTCAACTGTACAAGCATTTAGTACTTGTTTTTCAGATTGATTCTCAAAGAGTAGCTTACAGATATGAAGATAATATCTGACGTTTCCACTACCGCAGCAACACGAGGCAAAGGTACGCCGCCCAACTCTTCCACAGCCACTCCACGTGACAGGGTACGATTTGTGAAGGACAAAGCGGGTGCATTGCTAGATTTGAGATACTGCTGAAGATTCTTGGCCATACCAAGACCCATTGATCCCAAACCTACTTCCAATCAGTATCTCTCTCGTTTAACGTTCATTGAAAGTCTGCCTTACCTATCCATCCCAACTTCAGAGGGGCGGAAGCGTCCATAATCATTGACGTATGGAAATAGAGCTGAAATAGAGAAATTTGTAGTCAAGGAGACAGTATGTATTCAAATCCAAAGTAATTGCTTTTGGACAGAAAAATCCAATGACTCAATTGTAGACGAGCTAGTCTACGTAGTTTTTCTCGTTGATGCCTTAATTTGGAGATAAAACCCGAGCCCCATTCTTGAGTTCTGACCCGCAAAAGCATCACAGCATAATATTGTTCAACCGAATTGAAACACGACTATCATAAAACAAGGGTGAAGGAAATAGTCGACACACACAGAGCCTTTAAAGGCGTCAGCCAACGGGTAGCTCACACCTACTACAGAACGACACGTGACATGTCATGTGCGGCAGCATCTTGCTCACAAAGGAATCTGGCATGGATTGAACAGACCTTAAGTCAGAGTAAATCATATTGTCTTTACAGAATACTACAAATGCTGAATAAACAGCGTTCCGAGGATTTATACAAATCAAAGCAAATGAATTCGCCAATTTTTCCTCCTTCATCTCAACTTACCTAGCTCAAACAACCCTCCGCACCCAACCTTCAAAACAAACTTCCAACCCCCACAGAACTAAAAAATCTTCAGAATGCGGTTCTTCAAAGTCTTCGCAGTCTTGGCGGTTGCAGCAGTTGCTCGAGCAGGTCTCGCGGTTGAGGTGGTGGAACCAGAATGCCATTCATGGGATTCTCTTCCCCAGGTGCCGTCGGTGCCCCGGAAAGAAAATACGTACCGATCAGAGCATTTCATCGAGTTTGAAATTCTCCAAGTCAAATGGGCAAAAGCGAAGATCTACCGGGAGGAGAACATTTGTCGTTCGGAGCACATCGAGGTTGAAATTCTCCAAATCAATTGGGCGAAAGCGAAAATCTATTAGGTATGAGGCTAGACCTTATATACCTGTGCGGAGTGTTTGATCTCAAGACAAAAATAAAAGTAAGTTCAACAATAAAACTATAATGACAGTGACATACTCAAGTGATATGAAATAAAGAGTGATATAAGGGAATTTTGAAGATCATGGTGGAGAACTGGAGGGAGTTACAGGGCAGTTTCGGAAGCGGGGAAATTCAAGTTACACGGGGTTCGTTCCTTCTTGTTTTCTCACCTTTTCTTGAATTGGTTTGTCGATCAATGCTCTTTATTTGAAAGTTATTCGTAAATAAAGCGTGATTTCCATTGCCCCTTCACAAGATCGAGAAGCTCGTTGAAGGAGGCACAAAAAGAAAGTTCGCTATTTCATTGTTCTCGGGTATGCGGGGGGAAAGCTCTTTTGGCTCAACAATGGCATTGTCACTTTTGAGAGAGCTTCTTTGAGGAAGATTCTATTGTTAGATCTGACACTACTTGCGTGGAGACAAAAACTATGTTCTTGCTTCTCTGCCGGAAGGGAGGAATTCCTCTGCGCACAGCGACAACTTGGTGCCTTCTCGAGCTCCTTTCTTAACCGAGATGAATCGAATATTACCTAAAGGAAGAACTTGACTGAAAAAGAATAGGGGAAAGGTGTCGTTGAGAATGAGGGTTGTGCATTGCGGGGTTGCCCCTTGCCCCTCCACTGCCAGCAAGGGCCACAGGATGGCCAAAGCTGTCTGGCCACACCTCTATGATTGCGAGCTGAACCCATTTCCCTTCCAAAATATCATCTCGTGCGACAGATATTCAGTCACGCCGAATGATAAAGTTCCTCGAGGCTGGCATCTGCACTTGGTGCAAGCGGAGATCTCGCACAAGCAAGTCGCCCGCGTACGATAGGCAAGTGATCTACAGTACATCAGACCCCACTCCAAATTTAATAATTCTACGTTCCCAGGAGAAGCGGTCAGCACTTTGTGGTTCCAATTCATTTTTCCACCTAGTGATATTTTTGCCGGTTAAAGATGCTATTGAATCGAATTTTTGCTCTCTTTGGAGCCTTGACAGTGGTAGTGGAGAGCGCCGTATCAACAGCACGGAATAAGAGTAGGGAAGCACTTGCTAGCCGGGAGTATTTTTATGTCGGTGGGAATTACGTTCCTTCGGGGACAGAGCATCTATTCGCAAATCAGATGTATGTTGAGAAATTGACGCCCTCCAAACCACGTCAACCTTATCCTCTGGTCTTCATCCACGGGCAAGCGCAGTCTGGAACAGTACGTAAAGAACAAAACGCCGAGGGAGATTTCCGAAGTAACATGTAAGAAATAGAATTGGCTGAACAAGCCTGATGGCATTCCAGGTTGGGCCACGTATTTCTTGAAGAAAGGATATATTGTATATATCATCGACCAGACGGAACGGGCGAGGAGTGCGTGGAACCCAAGTGGGAATACGACTTTGACAACGTATACGGCTGAGTATATTGAGCGCATATTCACAGCGCCTCAAGATTTCAATCTCTGGCCTCAAGCATCATTGCACACGCAGTGGCCTGGCGTAAGCTAAGTCACCCTGGTCTCCCACATCTCCATCCTAATGTGCTTGTAGAGCGGCCGCATGGGTGATCCTGTCTTCGATGCATATTACGCATCAACAGTGGAATTCCAATCCGACACCATTATCCAAGAAACGAAAATGCAAGCAGCCGGCTCCGCGCTGCTCAGGAAGATCGGACCTGCGGTGCTGGTTGCGCACTCGCAAGGAGGTCTCATGCCATGGTCTATTGCGGACGTCGTGCCGGATCTCGTGAAGGCTATCGTGGCCATAGAGCCCACCGGCCCGCCGTTCAGGAATGAGGTTGTCAACCCAGGTACAGCTCGACCATACGGCCTGACCAACATCCCGCTCACCTATTCACCGCCTGCCAACACCAGCGCTGCAAAACCCCTAGAAACACAGGTTGTCGCCAACAGCGAACCAGGTCTAGATACGTGCATCATCCAAGCGTCTCCCGCGCGCCAACTCGTCAACTTGAAGAGTATTCCTGTTCTCGTGGAATCTAGCGAAGCCAGTGTCCATATCGTCTATGATGGATGCACCGTGAAGTTCCTGCAACAGGCTGGTGTCCCTGCTGAATGGCTGAAGTTGGTAGATATTGATATTCATGGAAATGGGCATTTACATTTCATGGAGAAGAATAGTGATGTGATTGCAGGAGTGCTGGAACGCTGGATCAAGAAGACTGTTTGTTGAGAAGGGAAATAAAGCAGGTTGCGACAATGACTTGATAGAAAACCACCACAGCTCATAAAGGACTTCAACGCGAACGATAAGTTCCAACTTGTCGATCATGTTGGACTTTTATCTCTAGTCACCTCAAATTTAGAATTCTCGTTCCTTGCAGTGTGCAGTGTGACGAGGGAACCAGTAAAAGTGAGGCGTTCGCGCCTACTTCTTTTCAACGGCTTCCAATCACCTATTATCTGCAGGCAACTGCGACTCATTTCGAAGTGGTTGTAACTTGCACTTGCAAAGTTTCTCTCCAAGCAACATTTTCAATTTCTGTTATCGCTTCATCTCTCGCGAAGATCTCTCGCAACGCCAGACTAACCCACACTGGTGGAAGCACTGAGAAGAACAAGAACAGCCTCCAGAGTGGGCGCCTTTGTTACTCCGTATCGAGTCGCGTCCTCATGCATGCAAAGGGACATTTACGTGGGGGTGGCGCTGCCGTTCCATCTTCCCTCAGCCCAAGCTGACAGCCTGACAGACAGGCCAGATTTAAATCGCGCCAAGCGAGATACCAAAATACAACGTGGACAATGCATCACCATGCATCTCCAATTCAACCACACTTTAACATTCTCCAAGCGGCAATTCGCAATGCGCAAACAGATGAATTTCTACATGAATTTGCCGGCACATAGCAATCATATGCTCGGCCCGAGCCTGAGGCTACTGTAGCTCCTGCCTTGGCAGGGGCCTCGAAGAGTCGGCGAGAGCATCTAACTCAACATCAATACAAACACCACACAATTTTACATGTACAACACGAAAGAAACTAAATGAATCTTTTGGACATACAAATATCATGGCATTTCTCACCATCATGCGCGAAAACATGCGCGAAAACCCCACCATAAAGAAGATCAGGGCGTATTTACCGCCGCGCAACTTCATTACAGTCCACTACGCGTACTTCATCTGTACCTGCTTGGTCACCTCGCTCATTTTTTACGGCTCCTCGGACCCGCACTACAGTATTTCATACACAGATAGCCTGTATTTGGTCACGAGCGCGATGACGGAGGCGGGCTTGAATACTGTTAATCTCAGCCAAATGACAACCTTCCAGCAAGTGCTCCTCTGGCTACTTATCATCATGGGCTCTGCGATTTTTGTTTCTATATCTACAGTCTTGACCCGCAAAAGGGTGTTTGAGCAACGCTTTCGCCATATCATCAAAGCCCAGAAAGAGGGGCGCAGAGAGCGCCGACGCAGTCTCAGCCAAGGTAGACGCAGCCTCAGCCAGGGTAGACGCAGTCTCAGCCAGGGCAGGGCGCAAGCGGTTGATAAGCGCCTGCAAGAACAGCAGAAACCTGAAGAGCCCGTTGATAGACACGAATTTGAAAGTCGTCATTCGGGACCCAGGGACCCTACTCCCCGACCTGTGGGAGAGGGCGAGGATCTGGCCATCGAAAAGTCAGATGCCGCCGCGCCAGCGCTGCAGCTCGCAGCACTTGATGGGCGGGCGCGGGTGCTGAACTTTGTAGGCGTTGGCGCACATCCGAATTCCAGTTCTGGCTTTACTGGTACTTCGTACGCTCACGCTCCTGGGCTGTTTCGCCGTAAGGTAGCTGAAAAGGAGGAAGAAACGTTGGATCACGCGCGGTATCCGACGTATCTGACGCGGAATAACACGGGCAGGAATGCGCAGTTTCATGGACTGAGTAGGGTCGAGAAGGAGCATCTTGGAGGAGTCGAGTACAGGGCTATCACGCTGCTGGCGTATGTGGTGCCGTTGTATTTCGTGTTGTGGCAGCTGTTGGGGTGCTTGGGGTTGGTAAGTCAACTTGATATTACTGAAACTCTATCAGAAACGATTGCTAACCACTAATATCTTTAGGGAGCTTACATGGCTTACAATAAAGCCGACACAGCGAGGGAGAATGGAATCAATCCGTGGTACGTATTTTATGACAGTCGAAAAGCTATATTCTCACATATAAGTAGGTGGTTGGGGGTATTCAACGGCGTTTCGGCTTTCAATAACTCAGGTATGAGTTTGCTAGATGCTAACATGGTAATTTCCCCTCTCAAACATCATATATACATGCTCACGATCCGAAGATACCATTTCAATCATCCATCTACCCAGTCATAACAATGGGCCTCCTCATTCTCGCCGGAAACACAGCGTACGTCACCATGTCCCACGTATCTAGGTATATGCACTCACAACCACCAGTTACCCCCTTTTCCTTCGCTTAATTCTTTGGATCATGCTCAAGCTTTTGAACTTCCTTTACCCCGACCCAGAGACACACGAAGAGCACAAGGCAACACTACTCTTTATCCTGCGATACCCGCGCCGCGTCTACACCAATCTCTTTCCCTCGCAGCCCACCTGGTGGCTGCTCTTCATGCTCATCATTTTAAATGGTATCGACTGGGTGAGTGATCAATTCTCCTAGTGAAAGTGCTTACTCTAGAGATATCTCGGAGCTCTAAACGCTTCATATCTTTTCACACTATTTCCTCAGACTTCTGTTGCTGCCCACGTCTTGATGACTTTTGATAAGATTGCCACTGACTCTGAGATTTTGACAGGCCGCCTTTGAGCTGCTAAACATCCACAACGCCGCCGTCTCCGCCATCCCGCCCCGTTCCCGCTGGCTCGACGGGCTCTTCCAAGCCCTTGCTGTCCGCAGCGGCGGCTTCTACATCATTTCAATCACGAGTCTGAGGATTGGGCTGCAGGTGTTGTATGTGATCATGATGTACATATCCGTCTACCCCGTCGTCATCACAATGCGCCACTCCAACGTCTACGAAGAACAATCCCTTGGCATCTACACCAGCGACCTCCCTTCTCA
>QGMK01000967.1:0-14786 GCA_007825345.1 Lachnellula suecica
TTGTGCATATTTATAATATATGATTTTCTACCTGAGATGGCGCGCTTACTCTCTGAAACCATTCTCTGGGTACTTGCAAAATTTAACTCAGCTTCTAGGCCTTCATATTGGCGAGCTTGTCATAGTTCGGAAATGGAGTTTTCCACGACTCCGACATGCAGCCGCACAGCCTCGCCAAGGCTAGAACTTTGGAATTTACAATTCACTCTAGCTCATGATGTCTCTTATAATTCATTTGATCGCGGGGTCCTCCAAAATAAACGGTCAGCCATATACTAGTACTTCTTGGGCGATTTGTGTCTTGATGCTCAAAAAACCTGTGGTCACAGAGCAAATATTAGTTGCAAAGTAACAAACCCCTGTGCGACACTGCCAGCGAAAGATATCAAAGCACTCCACTCTGTGTTTGCGCACAAGTACAAAGGCACAGCGACAACCGCGCATATCGTACCAGTTCCTGCTAAAATCCACGTCCAGACCCATGTTAACTTTGCGAGGCGCAAGTTTTTCATTGTGGGGATAATGAGGGTCATAATGCTAAGTAGTTGTAATGCCGAACTCGAGATAAGCTGATAAAAGTCGGCATCGGAAGTGGTACCTCGTTGGTGAGACGAGTGTGAGAATGCTAGGAAAGCCGGGGCGGTGGAGATGAGGGAGATGGAGCAGACGAGAAAGACCAGCGTAGAACTCGTGTTGAAAGATGAAGGATATGAGTTCGCGACATTTCTCGGCTCTTCATCCTGGAATTCGGTACTTGTACCTTCTTTCCTACATTGAACGTAAGTAAATTTGCTTGCTAGGGGTACAGAGGTAGCTTACCACCAAAGCTCAGTGTCGTGTACCAGAACTTGAGGAGGTTTTCCGAGCTTGTAACATGCCTGTATGAAGTGATCTTGCAAAGCCAACATTTTGGACTTCAGAGCCTTTAAGCACCCGGCATCTAGGATTCCTTCTGTAGCAGCTGAGCATGTGTATTGTTGAAGCATCAATGTTATGGTTTACGCGTGCGTAAGAGCAGTTTTAGCTGATTCCACTTCAATCTCACAATGTTGCGCAAAATCGATTTCTGAGCAATCTTCTCCGTAGGCGTGAATCATGTCAGCAGGGATTTTGATTTCCTTCGAACTCTGCACTAATTTGTGTCTTGTCTCCGCCCGGCGCCATAAAGCCAGCCGCTGCCCGAAAAGTCGTGAAAGACAATGGGTCATGGCTGCATCCTGATTGCAGGCTAAGATTTCGTCGGTTTTCAGATGGCTTACAAACAGACGAATCTGAGCCTGCTCTGAAACGTGATCTTTGTAGCACAGACTGGTTATCGGCCCTCGCTGCAACAAAAGTGTCACAGTGTCTCGATCTTTGAAACCAAAGTAGCTTTGGTCTCTATTATCTGTTGCTTCAATGATTGCTGATGAAGTGAGGAACTCAAGTCGTAGAAGTGCACACAAAATGTCATGGAGAACTTCCAGGTTTGCGGCTGTGGCTGGAGGTTGAACAGTGGAATCTAGAAAAACACGTGAGCGGAATGTCAACGACTTAGACCATTGTGTCTCTTAGGACGCCTCAACATACCTTGATGACCCCAAGCGACGATTCTGCTGTTATTTTGTGGGCCGGAAAGTGGGATTTGTCCTGCCTCTGACATATTCGGTCCCGATACTGGCTTAAACGTGCTGAGCGGCAGGATAGGCTCTCCATCTCGTCCACGTTTAGTTATTTGGTTGGGCATGGTCAAAACATAAGCCGGACAGATGAAATTGTTGATTGTGTATGGACTTTTCAGAGGACATTAGTTTTGGGTAAGAAATGAATCGGGTTTCGAAGGGGTTTCCAGCAAAATATATATTATTGGAAGGGCGATCAAGGCGGCTTCGAGTTCCACAAAGCACAGCCTCAGCCTCAGCCCCCACCACGAAAAGCCATGTCTCAGTCCCACGAAGCTGTGCTGTCGTAAGTTTAGAGAAGAGAATCTCACATATGGCATTATTTCTTTTGATTTAATTTTCCCACCGTTGTTTTGACCTTTGAAAATTGGTATTCCATTAATGCCACCTAAAATGAATCGACCTTACCAAAAAGGGGGTTGCCACGGTCTTCGGCTTACTTAAGAGCCATTTTCATCAACTGACTGAACTTCACTGCAGTGATGATTGGGGTTTCATGTAGGGAAGTCATTTGCTATTTGCTCTTGCATATTCTAGGACTGCATTTCCCCATTTTACAAGACACACAGCTTGTTGGTAGACGTGAATAAAGTAGAAGAAGCATGCATTGATACTACGGAAAGAAGCTGAGCTTAAGGCTCGCTCGGCTAACTGACTAAAGGTTGGTGGACCCCTCCACCGAGGTTGGCAGGTGCGCACCCCAACACAGCTCAAGATGCCCTAGGACGGTAGGGACATTCCGTCCCCTGGGCACCTCTCTGATATGCTTTTTCACTTTCTTGAAATCTTTACGCCAAATCGCGAAACTGCCCCAAATAATAAACTCCCGCCTTCAACTCGGCCATCTGATCATGCACAAGCGGATTTCGGGTTGCCTGAAGCAGTTTCCAGCCCGAACTTTCATGAAACATATTTCCGCCCCCCAAATTTGTTGAAGGAGTCATATTGGGGACATATCCACACGATTGACATGTATTTCGAGTGAGGAATTTCTCAAAAAGAGGTGCTAGCATTTTATGGTAGTGACCCAGCATCTGGGTCTCCGCATTTGATCTGCTCGAGGAATCGGCAGCCATATACAGGTCTTTGAGGGAATCCAGTTTTTGACAGTCCAATACTTTGAAATCGTAGGGATTGGCGCCCTGGGGCTGTATGGCTGAGCGGAATGTGGTGGTTGAAGATTGATTTTGGGGAGACTGATCCATTCCTGGTTGGCTGTCTCTTAATAGTAGACCAGAGCGAATTTGAGATGGGAGGTTCAGGGGTTGGAGATATAGATAAGGTAGACCTAGAGTTGTGTTCAAAAATGATTGTGTTCTGAGTCATGCTTCCAAACACCGCAGGTGAAATTTTGGGTCAGTTTGTCCAGAAATTTGTCACCCAACCTACATCAGATGTGCAAATTTGTTGTAACAATCCATCCAAGTACAAGAAGCAAAGGCTTGAAGGATTGGAAAAGAACGGCGCGTGTGATTCGGAAGAATGGACGAGTCATTGATGACACAGAGGGAGGAGGGCAAAGCGACGAGAGAGATTGTGGGTAAGCACTCCCATGTAAATAGTTTGGAGGCGGTTCTGATTGTCGATCGAGATTCACGCGCGTGAGGACAGTTCCCAAGTCAAAGTGGGGTTCAAATTATTCAATCCATCAAGTTGATTTGTACGAAGAAACAAGAAGATTGAAAGAAGATTGGAGTTGAAACGAATACACCGTATTGATTGACGGATCAAACCCTAGCTAATACAAAAATAGGTATCCCACTCTGCACACAAGCAGCAAATTAGATTAATTGCGCACATCATGCACGCGAAACAAGCCAACAGTCCCTCTACGACAATGGACTCTTGCAAACAAAAGAGTTCGTCGCACCACTCGCAAAAGCATTAATCAAATTCTCAATCGCACCATACGAGCCCAAGGCCGCCAGAGTCAAACCACCCAAACAATACAGGATGTTTGCCACATTCAAATACCAAGCCTTTGCAAAAAAGCCCCGAATGATGCGCTTGATACCGCTATCGACTTTGCGAACGTTGCCAGTGGCGGGGTCAAAGCCCTCCTCGGGAAGCATGGCGTTCTTCTTGACCATGTATGCGACGGCGAGGAGCGGCGGGAACGTGTATGTGAATTGCAAGATGCAGACGGCGGCGACGATACCAGAGAGTCCGGAGAAGTCGGGGATTCCGGCTCCGATGGCGAATGCGATTGACCAGTAGATGGGGATCATGCCTGCCCAGATGAGCTTGCCGGTTTTGGTGGTGAGGGCGGGGGCGCGGAAGATGTCGACGAAGATGCTGTTGTAAAGAACTTTGGGACAATTAGATTTACGCCATTTTATAGAGGGGTGGAAAAAAAGCTTACCTTTGATGCCGATGTTTCCGTAAAGAGCGGCTGCGATCAAGGCACTAAGCATGGCGAGAACGTTACCGACAGTCTGGAGACTGTATGTACTGATTCCAAGGTAACTTGGGTTGATAACGTATTGGCCTGTCAATCAAGTTTAGCCACAGTGCTCGTGTAAAGGCATAACGAGAAGGGCAGAAGTGTCGCTGGGAAAGTAACGTACCTTGGTAGCCGTACATGAAAAGACCGTAGAACATGTAGACAATATATATGAAAGACTGCGCGGCCCACATGCCCTTGAGAAAGTCACGCGGATATCTCATCTCAGACATGAACTCGGGGAAGATCATGGCGCCTCCATAGGAGAAGACAGCCTGCATCGCACCGTTGATACTTCCAGCAAAGTTACCAGAAGGGGGAAGTCCATTCGAGTGTGTGACTGCGGGGAAGACACCAGCGGCACTTGGAGTAACGGATAATCCGCCATCCAGTCCCGCACCAGCCGATTCAGCGGAACCGAGATAATTGGGGAGAGAGTGAGCGGCAGCGGCCATTGTGACAATCATGCACGCAACGTTGATCCACACAGCTGCGTTGGCAAGCCATCCAAACTTCTGCAAAGTACGGACCTGGCCACAGATGAAGCCCGCCAAAGCCCAGACTAGACAGCAGATGGCGAAGCACAGCTTGAACTTGGCAGCTTGTGATAAAGCTTCACCGTTGGACACGATGATAAGGCCTACGTTCAAGACTAGTTGGATGGCTTGAAGGAAGTTGAATAAGAAACGCGCCCAGCTGCCGCACACTCGTAGTCCCAAGTCTCCATATGTCTTGACGGGGAATTCGTAGGAATCTGTGCCCATAAACACCACCCAGAGCAAATAACCAGAATACGCAGCGAGACCACCAAAGACCGTGAATAGTGCAACTCCAGGACCCCATCCCATCGTAGCAAAAGCGTAAGGGAGACCGAAGGGACCGAAAATATCAGTGGTGATTAGGTAAAAGATAGCGCTCTTGGTTGCGGTTCGGAGTGCACGGCTAGCGTTCGTCCATTCCTCATCGCTGATGGTGTTGCGCGCTTCTGGGTTTGCCAAGTTGACATGTGCATTCGTATCTGCGCCCTGCTTTTCTGCAGATGAAAGATTGCCGGCGCCCATACCAGACTTGCTGGGAACAATCATTTCGAGCCACCCTTGGGTGCCTGCAATCTCCCCTACATGCGCTTCTTCCTCTGCGCGAGTCTTCTCGGCGTAGTAGTTATACCTGAGAACCCGAGATTAGTCTTCTCGATAAATTCGACAAGACGGATATAGGTCAAAGCCCTGGAGAGGAAACTTACTCCTCGAATGTGATACTAGAATCGTTATGTGGTCTTGACGCAGGCCTTCTGAAGATGGCAGGGGCTCCTTCATTAGACGAAGTTCTGTCCGTCATCATCTTTTCGTCGTTCTCCCCTGCGACCGACAGGCGAGGATCGCCGCCGTCGAGGGCGAAGTTGGCCATGTTAGACATGATGAACAGATAGCAGTCCGTTAGCTACGAGAAAAAGCACAAGTGTCTTCCCAGTGATGGGATAAGGCGGACTGAATGCAAAAGATGAATAACGGCAAAGAAGGGAAGAGAGGACGTCGACGATATTAAATGGCGCAGAGGCACTACCACGCGCGCACTCTGCCATAGATCGTCGTCCACCATAGATACCCCATCAATCCAATCGAGGCACAAGACGGGAGTGCCTACCTGCCTATTTAGATCAATGATCGGGCACTTGGTAGACGCACGGTCACTAGTGTAGGGATAAGAATAAAAGTCTATGCTCCCTTTGGATCGCCTCGCGTGGCTTTCAGATAGAGGCATGATCATTGGAGAAAAAACGGCCTGGACCAACCTAATAACTTGACCATCGCCCCCTTAGAGCAGAACGTTTGTGGAATTCGGAAAAAGATGGGCACAAAAAGAAGCTACATCATTAGTTTTGACATCGGGTATGGACCCTGTTCACCCACCACTGCAGAGTTTCTTATCCGGAATAACCGAATTATCGGGTGGCGGAATTATTCTTCGCACACCTAGATACGAGAATCATTGATCGTAATGATCAATTAACTATTGCGATGTTACTTGCATTGCTCTAATACAGAATATACGAAGAAAATTCGCATAACCTCGAATCAACTGGGAAGCATGCAAATGTAGGAGGAATGGAAAGATTGAACCACCCTGCAGACACCGTTCGTAGAATTGCGGGAGGCTTCAATTGGCAATCTTGGCAAAAGCTTAGCAAAAGCTTATCAAAGGAGGCGCCATGGGGCGCTGGGGTATCTGCAGCGCAATGTCGCCGCTGAGCGTGGCAGATGTCTTGATTGGAGAGTGCGAGATCCGTCTAGCATGCCTAGGCTCGAGCGGCACGATTCGTATATCGTAATGTGCGACCACTTCAGTTACATCGGTGCATTTCGGGCAAGGTAATTACCTCGGTCTTGCGAAAAGTCGTGGGTTGTTGTTGGAAGATGTGTGGCCGTTACATACAGTCTGTATTCGAGTTTCACACGAGTTTCTGCTTTCTGGTTACAGAACTAGATGACGACGGAGCCTCGAAAACTGTACGAAGCAGCTTGCATGGCGGCCAGGCGGCATAGGATATCGTTGGCCGAGTGTAAAGTAACTTCCTCAAGTGAAGAGAAAGGGACGCCACCGACCAGCTAATTGATTGCCACTATCAGTCGCGTGGCTTTTTCAAACATGGCCAATGAACGATCGTATTCGCCGATACAGCCTGTGCATGAATCGCCAAATCCAAGTCTTCTATGGCCCTGTATGTTCCCTTCTGGATCACTTCTGGAAGCAAGTCAAGCCGTGGTGACGGGTGGTGGAATGCAGGGGAGTGCGCGTACAAGTGTAGGGACTTAGGTCGTTTTAGATATAGCGTGACGATCCTTCGGCCACACCCACAAGATCCAGTATCATCGCCTTTTGAACTTGCGCTCAGACTCTGAGAAACAGCTTTACTCTCGTGTTCGAAGTTGTCGGTTCCGTACAATCAAGCGTGCTTCGAAAATCCGTATATTCAGTGCTTGAAATGGCAGTCAAGTAGCCATAGCAATTCTGTCACAGCGATATCGTCGTTCTACTGTTGCAAGCCTCCGCTCGCGAGTGCTGTAAGCATATCCAGTATCAAATGAGAGCACTTCAAAAGGCTCGGAAATTCTGAGACGCTCTCTAGGCCTCCTTTGGTATACAAAGCGCCGCAAACTTTCGCGGCATGGAGATGATTCGGGATATTTTGATGACGATTCGCTGTGGTCGCCTAGAATTCCTTCCACCACGGCTGGCGGCCGAGTATTGCTTTCATTGTTCCGAGCGTTCTCTGCATTGCCGTACAGAGTCCGCAGTCTCGTCCGTGGAGTCCGACAGAGCCCCAATAAGTCAACATTTCCACGGGCCATCACGTGCCAAACACGGATACGGAAGCCGAAGCGGACAATCTGTTGAGGACCAACTGCTGTCTTATAGCTAAAGATATGTCAGCGACGCGTCGTAAATGGGCATCTGGGGCTCACAGATCTGGAAATTTGAACCACTGAACTTGTGAGAAGAAGCATGTTGGGGATGTCGTTGCAATTGGCAGCCTTGGCACTTTAGCGATACAGTCAGACTTTCGCGTGTCTGTCCACTGGCCAACCCCTCAAGTTACACGATGAAAAGTTATCCGAGAAAGACTATGTTTGAAAGAACAATATCAAAGGCGTATGAGGATTGTGCTTTTGATGTTGAAATAAGCAGTGGTTGAGGTAGTCTTGGGTCGAATTATACGAGAAGTGAGGGTGGTTGCCTGGAATTCTGTACGTATACTCGCAATCTGTGCCGCAAGTCTATTCGTGATTAGAAGCTGACAAGTTTGTTTCTTAGGTCTATTTAGACAGATGTATTTACAGTCTACTGGGGGGCTTCTCAAAACTACAATGAGTGTACGGGCTCCAGTGATGCCCTCACTCTGACGTCTTTCCTTTTCGCTTTCGAGCGTGTTTTTTCTTCAGTACAAAAGCCGCGATTTAATTTTATAATTGCCGAGATTATCAGCAAGACGAATCCGTTAACTTGTTCTGGTACTGCTCGAAATGTCAGATTTAGCAAGGTGGACGGTAGCTGTAATCAAGGAAGGAAACGCTCCTTCCTTTCATCACCTCGTTCACCCGCGAACAAGACTTTGTGAGAGTTCAGGGCAAGAACGACCAGGAGGATTGGTCTGAACACAAAATGTTCAGTAACAGGAATGGTAAAGAGCGATAAGACTAGCACGTGGGTAGCAAATGCCTCTCAACCAGCCGGTCGTTGACCTGCCTTCTTCATCAACCAACAATTATTCCAAACATCTTCAAATCATCCAGCTCTCGGTCGTTTGAGTTGTATTATCCATCGAACCATCCGGTCAGCTGAAACATCTTGGAATCATCCAAAACCCGGTCGTTGAATTACTTGCTCGTTGGAAACATCCCTTCTCTTGCAACATCTTAGAAGCGTCCAGCTTTGTAAGTCGTTCTCCACGACTCTCAATCTCGTTACTGACCTCCCACAGTATCCGCAGACATGGCCCCTCTAGACATGGATCCTCTGGACATGGACCCTCCGGACAAGGACCCTTCAGACACGAACCCTCCAGACACAAACCCTCAAGACACGAGCCCTCCAGACACGAACCCTCCAGACACGAACCCTCCAGAGGAGGAACCTTTAAGTACTGTAAATATGACAAGCACGAAAGATTTCGGCCCCAGAGCCGCCTCCGATCCTAAAAAGATGAAGAAACCGCTCACACCAGGCGAAACCATGGCGTGCACGGCTTGCGATCGCTGCAAATACAAATCAATTCAGTGCTACCCGCAGCGCGACAAATCAAGGAGTGGACCTCCATGCGGGCCTTGCTGGAACGAAAGGCGAAACGCTAGACAATGTAGAGGTAATCGCGGCCGAAGAGTCTTGAGTCGGGGGGTACTTTTGTTCTGACTTCATTTGAATTCCGGTACTTAGTGTCTTCTTTACTGGCCTTTCCTGTCTCCTCAGAATGTTTTCTTTCAAGCTGTGCCCGGCAATAGCGCAAGAATTGCCGGCGCAAGGTAATAATAGCCTTACCAAGACGTTCTATGAGCCAGGTGTGATGTTGGTATTTTTCTCGAACATGCGCAACGTCCCACCGCGTATCAAGTTGGTATTAAGAGGCAGCCTTGACGTAATCGTCAATTATAGGAACTTCGAATATCCTCTGGAATGTTTCAATGTCGATATCGGCAGTTTCTTTTGGATTTCTTCCAGGACGTCTTAGGTCAGGGGGCCGGAGAGTGTCGGTTTGTTTCCTCTCTTCGAAACGCAGAGACTCGTTATGATCATGATTTATCGATGACTTTTGGTCTTTCTCTTCGCTTGGAACCCTTTCGGCGATTATGGGCTGATCTTCGGCAGGTTCAATTTTGAGTTGTTGATTGCCGACCTTCGGGGATGTGAAAACTTCCTTTCCACATATAGGACTGAATACAGTGAGTTTGGGAAAGAAAGTGAAATATTCACCATGGTCACAAAAGGGGATATCTCACCATGGTATCCATGACGGGATTTGTGGACATCGCCAAGTCCCAAGACACGTTTTTTCGGGGCAGTTTACTACCGTGTTCGTATGGGTATTGATGAAATTTCGAACGATCATGGCTATAGCCACAGTCGTTCCAGGAAGAACTGATTCGCCCCAGTTATTTTCTCCTAGTAGTCGAAAGTGCTTGCTATTTATCAGTTGATACTGGCCACGAGTGAGCCAAGTCGAGCCTGGGATACCCTTGAATTCTTCTTGTACGAATGTTTGCAGAACCTAAAAGGTGCTTAGACTCCTGCCCGATCCCTCACGTCAGGTGGAGAGCACCAACCTTGATGTTGCGAAAGTATTCATATGGTAAGATCCTTGGAGGGGAGCCAATGGCGTCTATATATGAGATATTGTACTTAGCGATAAGTACTAGCATCAACGCTCGCGTAGGTTCCACCATGCGTGATAAATGCAGGCTTGAAAAGAGTTAGCGGATACCTCACGATGAAGATATCTTCCTATTACAAAAGATTTTTCAAACACTGGCCGATATATAAGAGAACGAGAAGGTACCTAATCTCACGTTAGCCCACAAAGGAAAAGAGTGAAAACACTCCTCGTACACTTCATTGAGGGACTCCTCGACTCCATCAGATCCTCCAGCTCCCGGATATTCCCCCGGAACTTGGATTTCGAGCACTGAGCCGTTCGAATCCTCAATCCCGTTGTCTGCTGTGAAGTTTTCACCAGCCATTCCTACCTCAGGACGTTCAGGGCCTCCTATTTGTTCCAGGTGCGGGGTCTTCGAAGGGTCTGGCCTTGGCCGCAAGTGGAACTCGATACGCTCTTGAACAATTGAAGTGGTACTCAACTGTTCTTTGATCCGTTTTATGTCATCTGAAATCCCCGAGTAGTGTTCGGAGAGCTCGGCGACCACGCGGTTGTGGGATTCTGTCTGAAAGTCACGGCTGGCGAGAATGTCTGCTCTGAGAGGGGCAAGGTTTTCCCGAAGATGGGTAATGAGGGTCGGAGGAAGGACCTCTGCGAGGGCAGTTTTTAATTGAACAGGAAGTTTATCTTGGGTAGTGACGACTACGTCCCTTGTAGACTGTCAATCTTTGAATCAAGAAAGTGCTGAGGACGTGATAAGAGATGCTTACAAAATTAGTCGATGAATCAAAGTATCGACAATCCGCATATCCCTTTCAACCTTATCCTTCAGTGCTAAGACTTTGTTCTCCTTCAGCAAGTACCATTGCAGCTTCCTCCAAATATGCCGATGGTGGCCCCGCGCTGACCCCTCCCCCAGAGTGGCTCAAACTTGACCACTTCTTTCAAGAACTCTTCTGCGGGCCCTTTGATATGCAGTACCTGCTCTGAAATATCACCTGCATAGGATGGATATGCTTTCCACGCCGTCAGTGTTTCCAGAGGCTCCAAAGTACGTTTGAGACCGCGCAGAAAGCCTACAGCCTCGCGGAAATTCGAGGCCGCGCCGTTGACATCGTCGAGAGCCTCGATTAAGTTGTATAAAAGCTTCACGGCTGAGGCTATGTCGCCGGCACTCCAGCCGAAGGACATTTTGAGACTATTTTTCGAAGGGAATGAAGTTATGCAACGCTCAACCTCACACGATACCGGTACAGTAGTTGAATATGCCTTGTCCCGCTTTTATGATCTATTTAGGTCTAGTTGCAAATTACCACCCCGCGCTCTCGCTCTCGCTTCAGCCTGAGCACTCCTATTCCCATCGCAGGTTCAAACCCGATAAATGTGAAGATTGTGAATAGAGGAGAGATAAATGTGAGGCTTCGAATGAAACCTCTAGTCTTGACGCGCCACGATATGGCCGGCATGGCGTTATCGTTATGAGGGCCTCCCTGGCCACTTTTACCGCATCAGCTACTATTTTTCTTTTAAAATTCTGTTCCTATAGCCTTTTAGTTATTTTTTGCAGGGGATTTATCATAAAATGAAGACACATTGTCCTTTTACGAGTTTGATGACGGGCCAGCGGATATCAGAATATCAAAAATTGACTCTATGCAGGAGATTTCACACCAATGGACCGGAAGGAACAACCACAGAGAACGACTTTGTTCTGTTTTCCACGATCTTTATGCTCTTGTCGGCTTTTCGGGATCGACGAGATGCAGCTCTGCCGCAAGTGTGGAAGGCTTTGCGTGAGGCTTTCACGAGACGAGATATATATTTTCACAGCCCCCTCAAACGAACTTCCTGTCTCAGATATATCATATTCGAGATATGACGAAGTAAGAAAGGAGAAAAAACCGGCCGACATAGCCCGCAAAGTACTCGACTTACGTGTAGAATGTGTTGCGCAAGGTCCCGACTAGAATGGGAGGCTAGGCATCCGTATTCGGAACAGCCACGACATGTCGCAATGACAACTTGATGGAGCGAATTTCACGGTACGATCAATAGCCTCGAGTTCCACATCACTACGTTGTTCTGCGTCACAAATATGTAAATCATCTCCACGTGACTCGCCCTGGTTGACCTCAGCCCACGCCGATCAACATTACTTAAGTAGTCTTTCGTCCCAAGTGGAAAGGCAGCGCCTTAAACGCAAAGCTTATTGGCGATGGGAGCTCATCTGACAGGGAAGCTACGACTTAGGTGCATCCCCACAGCCTTCCATAGTGCTTCCATGCGCCTTCTAGTGCCGAATCCTACGCTCAGCCCCAGGCGATCATCCCCGGGCTGCGCCTTCCAACTCCGGGGTATATCATGGCCTGCCCCCCTCGTCAGCAAACCACCTCAATTCAGTACCTTGATTAATATCATCTACACAGCGTTGAGTCCTACAATCAGTAACAAACCCAAGTATCACGACCTCGGTCTCCCAACCTCGAATGACCTGGACAATATGGCTATCCTCGACAAGCTATCGCTGAAGGGCGAGAAGCACGACTCCGATACAGAAAACGGACCAGTTACACCTGCCAAGGTGGCACCACCTACCCCCTCGAAAGAAGCTCCTCCCCCAGTTGCAAAGATAGCACCAAACCCGCCTGCAAAAGAGCAGCCGCCCACATACGCTGCGAACGACCCCGCGAACGACCCCTCACCCGAAGAGCTCAGCCGTGCTTTCAGCAGCCTACGCCTCTCCGAACAACCCCTCGCCTTTCCAGACTCTGACCAATGCCTCGCACATCTCAAGCTCCTCTACGTATTCCACTCTCTGAAAGAGGATGTGGGGTACACGGATGGCTTGTTCAATTTGTGGAACGGCGCATGCGAGAGAGCGCATAACAGAGATGAGGCGATAGCGAAGATGAGGGAGAAGCGATGGGCGCTGTATATTGCGCGAGCCGTGGAGCGGTTTCAGACGTGGTGGATCAAGGTGCTTTGTACAATTGAGCCGGCCAAGAGGCTCGAGGGCAAGGAGATGGTGTCAAACAATTCGAGGTTCACGGAATTTACCAGCAGGGGCGCGGTGCAGAAATGGACTGTCGGAATGCTTCCTCCAATAGGTCAGTGCTCTCCAATCCGTTGTAAGAATATCACTAACGTACAGTAGATGTCCTAATGGTCTGGCATTCATTCATGTTGAATCCCCGCAATTACCTTGAAGACTGCATTCGTTTCGGGTTGAAAGACCTTTGGGCCACTGGTATGCCGTGGGCTGCGGTTAATGCGGCCATCGACACCAGCTTCAATTATAATGTTCCTGATGAGGCGAAAGCCAGTTTCGTGGGCAAGACAGGCTATAACTGGGACAATGTCGATGACACTCTTACCAAGTCACTCAACTGCCCTCGGTGCTCCCAGATGTTAGAAATTCCGTGGACCACTTGTGGTTTGAATGAGAAGCAGTCGCGACAAGAGTAGGTGCTTTCAAATGAGTCTTAGATTTCCCGCTGACTTCGGTAGATTGGAAGACATGAATGGCACAGGATATGGCGACAGGGATTTCTCACACATGTGCCATAGATGTGGAGGAGGGGTCGATCATGATCTTCTCCGGGTAGCCAAATTCAAGAAAGAGACAGAAAATCTAATTCTCAAAGACTGGCCCCTTGGCGGAACTATTTTGTCACCCACGACCGGAGGCCCCGATGCGCCTCCCATGTACGAGTTCAACAAGTATCCGGGAGGATTTCCCAACAGACTTATTTCCATGGAGCTTAGAAGCAAGGTTCTTGAAATCCTCAACGTCAGACCCGAGACACATCTAAAGATGGATGACGTCAAAGATATGGTTGAAAAAGCCATTCAGAAGAAAGAAGTCATCAAGAGAGTCAATTCCAGGAGTACCTTCCAGAGTGGTCTAATGGAGCGCAAAGAGAAACTGGCGATCCGGAAAATGATGTCTCGGTACTGGGATAACTCTTCCATCTTCGCCCTTGAACTTGGAGGCGCCGTCATTCGTCAAGGTGTTTTCGTTGACAAGATGCGGGGCCTCGACTGGCTTCACAGCCCTGCCGCCAAAAATACGATGCAACGTCTGCTTACCAAGTACAGACGATTCATGATAATCATGGCTCAATACTCCCTTCATACTTGCGTGCCAACCCTCGATGTAGACCTTGCGTGGCACACACACCAGCTCTCCCCGCGCCCCTACTACGACTACACGGTCCAGCACTGCAAGAAGTTTATCGACCACGATGACAAAATCGCAGAAGACAAACTCGAGACAGCTTTCGAATGGACCAGTAGTACCTACCAGAAACTCTTCGAAGAAGTCTACTCCGAATGCACCTGCTGGTACTGCGAGGCTATCCACTCCAAGAACATCTCCAACAATCCCAAGCTCTTCGGCACCTCTAAGCAAGAAAAAGCATGGAACAATTTCTACGACTCCGGTGCAGCAAAGCTCTGCCCCCCTTCAAACTCAGCGCACATCTCCGCGCACTCTGCAGTCAAAGTCGACGAGGACGCAACAAAGGCAGCTGTCCTCGGTGCCCGGCGCACCCGCCGCCAGAAAGAGCTAGATACTGCGTACGAGAAAGCTAGACGCCGCGCGCAGGCCAAGGGCCGCAAATTGCCGCCGAGGGATGAATATTACGCTGGTGCTTGGGGATACCCTTACTTGATGTATGGTCCCTACATGAGCATGGGTATGATGGGAGGCGTGTACTATGCTGGTGATCCATGCGTGATGCCTGGCGGTGCGGGTATGACTGGCGCGTGTGCGGCAGGCACTTGTGGTGGTGGTGTTGCGGCTGGTGGATGCGGT